>CAJNIZ010012847.1:32028-44755 GCA_905231905.1 Symbiodinium pilosum
TACTATTACTATTAGTACTATTAATACTACTGGTGCTACTATTACTATTACTACTACTATTACTATTATTACTATTATTACTATTATTACTATTATTACTATTATTACTATTATCACTATTATTACTATTATTACTATTATTACTATTATTACTATTATTACTACTATTACCATTACTACTATTATTACTACTATTACTATTATTGCTATTATTACTACTATTATTACTATTACAGGTTTCGTCTTGGGGCTTCAGGAGTGGAATGGCTGAAGCTCAGTTTCTGGCAGCTTCGCTTAGGGGCTGAGGATTGTGGTTGGCATGTTGTTGGCTTAGGGTTTAGGGTTTAGGGTTTAGGGTTTAGGGTTTAAGGCTTCACAGCCTTACAAACCAAGAGACCGTTGTATTGGGGGGGGGGGGCTGTCTGATCAGTAGCAGGATGTCAAAAAAACATAACCCCCCACATGAGCATCTGAAGATTCCCACAAAAGTCTGCACAGATCCAATGAATGCCGTGAAAATATTAAGAGAGTTGGACAGCTCGCGTTCTGCTTGGCTAGGAGCGAACACGACATTAATTTTACTGTAATGCCCCTGGACCTATGAAAACACTCGTATATATTAATTCCTTAGGATGTTACTATAACAAAAACAAAAAATCCCAGGAAGACTTCTGGTTTATTTTGTCTATGAGGGTATGGGTTCCCTCGACTGTCCTCGCCATCCAACCATGGCACGATGGTGGCGGCGGAATGCTTTGCCGGTTCATCTTCGCAATTCGTGCTTAGGAAATAGTGTGCAAACCTGAGCTATCTGAGCGCTTATGGGGGTTAATATGGGGACTACCTAGGGNNAATGGGATTAAGGGTCCCTATTAAAAGTCCCACCTAAAGTCCCTAGAGTCTAGGATTTGGGTGTTTGTTATAAGCGTGGTCCTTTTCGGATGGGCTCAGCAAGCTTGGTGCTTGTCGGCAGAAGAAGTCTGAAGCTTCGGTTGCGGTGAGGTGGCTTATGGTAACAGTGGAATTCTTCCAAGGGCGGGCTATCATGAAGGACCGCAGAGGCTGCATATCAAAGGGACCGCTTACGAGGGAGTCCCAGACGACTGCCACCCCATTTGGGATTCTATGTAAGGCTGATCGTTTCGTAGGAGTAGACTATCCAGTTCTGCTGCCGCGGAAAACGAGAACCACCAACACAATATCGCCCTGCGCCCTGAGCCAGAACGGTTCATACACGAGGACCCCAACTTCCCAGCTGCAGCGTGGCGTGCTAAAGCCATGAGAGCGAAGCCACACAGTACTTTGAAGCGAATTCAGGGTTGTCTTTGACTTATGCCCTCTGATGAAGCAAACATGGTGATTTTCATTGTGTCCAACAAACCCAAGTCACCTTTCTCTTGCATTAAAATGCGCTGAAGCATCCCAATCACATATCGTCTCCCGCCCAAGAATCCAGCTAAATTTCCTGCAGGCGTTATCAACCCCATGATGCTGTACCTCTCTTGCAGAAGTAGCAACTTCCACCCCATAATGTTGTGCCTCTTGCAGAAGTAACAACTGCAAACCTCAAAAATACGAACCTCTATGTACCCTAAACCACAACAACCTGAACATCGTACGGCCTACGTCCCGTTGTAAGCCCTACATCCTGAGCCCCTAAGCCTTGAAGCCCTAAACCCTAAAAGTCCTACATCCTGTAAACCCAGAACATCCCTAAGGCCTAAACCCTAAACCTTAAACCGCGGGCCAGGCAGCTCGTAGCGCTTTTGGTTAAGCCTTCGGGCATCTCGACCACGGACCTCGTAGAGCCCTGCGCGGACGGCGGTGCATTTGTCCAAGAGGCAAGCCTCCAAAGGCCTGGAATTCAGAGAGTTGGGGGTTCCATAGGGAACTTAGGGGTGTAGGCTTTGGGAATCTTAGGACAGGTGGGTTTTTCGGATTGTTGGCTTAGGGGTTGAAGGGCTTATGGCTTTAGGGTTTGGAAGGCTGCACACGACAGGCTTGCGATCTAAATGCTTTTGAATTTGGCCTACACAGCTTCTACTCGCAAGCGCAAGCCTTTCGAAGACCTAGAGGTCCTTAGTCCTTTGTGCCAGTAAGGGCTCAGGGTTTCCAGGCTCAGGTTTCCGCACTGAAGCCTTTCACGTACAGGGTTTTGGGATTTTAGACGATGTCGAACCAGCGGGGGAGCACACACATCAATATCTTCCGCTCCATGTTGAACTTACTGGGAGGACACGGTGAGCCCGGCCATGCGCGCCATGCTTCGTCCATCAATGTAACCCTCTGGAAGCAACCAAGTCTGGGAGCTAGGTTTTCAGGAGTAATGAGTAATGTAGGATGCAAATAATTTAGGGCCTGGAGCTTAATCTCAGCCAAGTCGCATCACCTCATCTGGAGTGTCCGAGCGTAGGGCATATCCGATCGCCACGACGAGAATGACCCATGTGAATTTCATCATGGCAGTTTACAGACGCACGGCAACATTACAAATCAGCATCTCCATCTACTGAACAGAAGAGCCAAACTTGCCGTCAAACACACAGTCAATGATGTATTTTGCCTCCGAGATCTGTCTCAAGGCTCCGAAAAATCTGGCAATGCAGTCCGTACGTGGTCCTCCTGCGTGACAAAGTTGAAGCAGTGCTGAGTATGTCGTACTTCACAGCTGCATATCTTAAGAGCTGCTGCAATTACAACCAAACTGCCAGTGATAAATGCCTTCGTATGATCCTCAAGTAATTCCACCTAGTTGTCGTTAATAATCCAGACCCCTGATTAATGAACCCCCTCCCCTTAACAGGGATAATACTAGGGATCCTAATATCAAGGCCTTTAAAAGAAAGGGGTTTATTAATCATGGGTCTACATTAGCATTGAATTCCCCAGCTTACTTCCTGCTGAGTTACCAGGCCTCTCAAGCTGCTCTTGGCGTTGACACTTTCTTCGGAACCTGACAACAGGCAACCGCCACACTGGCGGTTGATGTAAGATGTATGCGGGCTGTATGCGGAGGTCAAAACGCATGAAGACAGGAATTCTGGCTCTTGTTGATGTTTTGCAACTTCCCGTGCTATGGATTTCGCATGCCAGAGACTCATGCTGGTTTTGACGGCACCACCATTCGAATCCCAATGGCTTACGTAGGGAGTTCCGAAAGTGTGGGACTATCCGAAAGTGTGGGACTAAACCAGAATGGAGGTTGAAGTGACAAGAACCATCATGATCGCCAATACTGCTAAAGTGTGCTAGAATTTCTACAACAAAGCACAGAGCACTGCTTTTAATGATAATGCTGGACATACGGTGAATGATCGACATCCTGCATGACCCTAGACATACCCTAGTACAAAATTGGAGGGGTTCCGGTATGTAGGGTCTCGCATGACTTTGTCCACTAACCATGATACATGACAGTATAAAGATGATGTTCATGCTGACCGTGAGCGCAAGAACGCTCAAAGTGAAAGCCATACTGCAAGGTATGTAAGATTCATTATACGCCCAGTTGTGCGGAGTACGAACAAATCCTGTTTGGTCAACAGCTGGCGGTGAGGTTCGCGCAACCATGGCGTGGTTCACGACTTTACGCTTTTGCGGTTAGCGCCTCAGGTCTCCGCGAGTCGTACGGAGCCTTCCAGCCACAACTTGGAACGAGAGCTGAATACCCAGAGACCCTCTGACCAAGGCTCATTCAAGAAATCTCAAGCAGACCTATTGGCCTCAATGGGAGTTTCCCCAAATTAGGGGTACCCATTTGAGGGTCCCCACGATAAGGATAATGGGACTTTTGGGGGGTCTATGGTTGGGTCCTACCATTTTGGGAAACTACCCGATGGAGTCTACACCATCCAGTTGTCAGTCACAGGAAGAGCTCCTACAAACTCTACAAATCCATAGTCATTGAAGATGTGCAGGTGAGTCTGTGTGAAAGGCAAGATACCTAAATCTCCTCTGCAGAACACAGGTTCCTTGTTGCAGAAACCTCGCATGTTGGCGACCACGAGGTAATCAACATGGGAGTCCTGACCCATCAAAGCCTTTGCCTTGTCGCTACATGCACCGCATTGTCACGGCCCAAAAGCAGACCCCCTCAAAAGGGCTGAGGTTGGGGCCGGGGGGACGGGGGGCGGGCGGGGGGTGGGGGCTAGAGCTCAAGTTCGCTGGCTGCATGCCTGCAGAGGCATTCCACATCGGCATGGCTGCTGGCTTCAGTTCTACAAAGCATCGTATGCGTCACAAGGTTGAATGGAAGCCAACGCATCAGACTTAGCTGTTGCAATGGCCGAAACACAAAAAAAATGGACAGCCCTAAACCCCAAACCCTAAACCCTAAACCCTAACATAACTTTTGTTCCAATGAGTTCCGGGAGATGCTTAGTAGTTTCCATAAATGCGGGGACCCCAATACAGATCCCAAAATGTTGTACTCCTTTTTATGGGCACCCCTCGAAGCAGGGACTCCCAAATTTTGGGAAATCCCCGCTTTACGCATTAGAAGTTCAATTCCTACAGCTTTCAGAGCTATGAGCCAGGCGCAGTGGGGTGGTCTTAAGGTTTGGGTTTAGGGTTCAGGGGCGTAGGGTTGAAGGTTCAAGTGTTTGCTGCGAATTTTGGCTTCACATGGCCTTTAAGACCGCGTCTGAGAAGTAGCACCTGAGATCCCTTATCATGCTGCCATCACAGCTGCATCAGAATGATGGCTCCTTCGTACCAGGGGAGGAAGCCGTAGGTTGAGAAACAAATGCCTGAATTCGGGCTACCAGTCGGAGGGAGCGTGCAAGATCCATCATTCAACAGTGGTTTTGGTGCTTGGGTAGGGGGAACTTTGCTTAGGAAAGTCGACATAGAGACGACGGCCCAACATGCCATGCTGACTTGTACCCTATTGCTCTTTACCCTGAACCCTACCTGGACGCTCTGGGTTTGGCATCGAACTTCCGCTTAGGATTCCAATTAAAGAAAAGGAGCCCCCAAAAAATCTACGCGTTCTCCACGCGAAAGTGGCAGCCTGAAACTGCCTTTGATCCTGAGCCTACTGAGAGGCTCCGCAAAGACTTCACAACTGTGAGGGCTTCTCTGAATGGTATTAACAACTTAAATACCTTAGTAAAAGTAACAACAATATCAATAATAATAAAGTTCAAACAGTAAAAGCCCTTAGGTTATCTTGAATTGTATTTTGGTATACGCAGCATGGGGTTGCTCAACCTCGGGATATGTTGGGACTTTCGGCGTCCTTGCCGACGATGATACGGGTTGTTCTCAAAATTATGGGCCCCTTGTTATTGGGATAATGGTAAAGAAAATGGAAGCTACTGTAGGGTGTGTGTATATATATGGGTAATATTGGGATAATGGAAAGTGGTTATAGATCAAATTAGGGCATCTGATATTTAGGGGTACCAATATGGGTTCCTAATTTTGAGAACTACCCCTATGCGGACTATCGCGGAACCATTTTGATCATCGTGACGGTCCGCACCATCACTGATAGTTATCACTGGGTGGTATTCCTGTTTGTCGCCTTCATTCTCATCCTGGTCTGCGGCAGCATGTTCCCATGCATTTGTGCGCGACTTTTCTGACCGCTAGAGGAAGTAAAGCTATCAAGGTTGGTGACAGGAGCATGTCACCAGTTGGGGCTGCGCAACTACAGCAATGTTCTCGTGCACCCCATGATATTTTCTTGAATGATGTATAAGTGTGGAGGAGCAAATAAGTACATAAAGTTACAGAAACGCATACATATGCGGTCTCCCCCACGATAGCTTGCGCTAGATAAACGGAAGCCTGACATCATGCTGTCTTGTTGAATACATCACAGAGACGGTAAGTAGCAATCAGCTCTGCTGTTGAACAGTAGCCGAAACTTCTTGTCACTATAAGTCATCCCTAAACCCTAAACCCGTGTGTATATATATATACATCCTACATACCCCTCTATACCCCTATCTACTTTAGTCATGTTCTCCGCGTTTGCTATCCAAACATTAGAAACCAAAATCTGGCTTTCTTTCTACAAAGAAAGGAACAGCGATTTTGGAATGACATGTACGTAGGTATGTATGGCTACACTGCATGTAGGGGTTGTATTACTGAATTATTAACGATTCAAGCTCAAATTGCATGGCTCATGGTGGCCCTGGTCTAGAAGCTCTCTCCACGTGCAGTCATGATCAACAAGATGAATGATAAAACCGCAAACGGAGCTTGCCATAGTAACAGCTTTCAACGTGGGAGCAATGCCAATAATCATGATCAGGATCACAGCTGCATGTAGACAACATGGAAAAACTGTGATAGCTACATTGTATCCATGCACCCCGTCTGTCCAGCCACGACATTGCAGAGAGCTGCCAGGCGTTTCGCGGAGTCCCTCATCATCCTCAAGCCACATCTACATACATACCTATACATGTCCAGATGCCTCTACGTGAAGGTATACATCCCATCATACCCCATCCCTATATCCCCTATATGAGCATACATATGAGCTGCAGTCTTAACTTCTGATAACCCCTTTTAAGGAATGAATTTTATTCTTTAGCTAATCTATCGGAATACAACCCTAAACCCTTTCGGGCTCAAGGCCCAAGAGTGGCCATCATTTTCCTAAGTACCTTCAGAGTCCTCTCCCCTAATAATGACCACTCCCCCTGTTGTGCAGTAGTACTATATTGGATTCACAGGCCCAATACCTGGAGATTGAATGGCTAACAGGTGAAGATTAATTGTCCACAACTACTTATCCGAAATTTGCTTAAGGTGTCCTCCTTGTGCCGCTGTGGAAGCGCGGGGTGTTCCGTGTCTTGCAGCCGCCCGCCCTCTCAGATCTCCGAATTAGCCCGAACGGTTAACTAGCAGAAGACTATGTAAGTAGCCGAGCGTTGAAAAGTCAAAGCACTTTACCCGTCAAGTGATGAAAAAGCTGTTGTAAGATGGGTGTGTACTACGACTAAGGTAGCTACATACCTACTCTCCAGAGGAAAGGAGGCGTTAATCCCGCAAGGCCTCAAAGCTAATTCAGGATCCTAGAACCCTAAACTTCCCAACAATCACATACTTAAAGCCCCAAACCGTAAAACCCTAAGGAGCAGAAGCTCGCCTTAAACCCTAAACCCTAATCCCTAGACCCTAATCCCTAAACACTAAACCCTAAGCCCAAACCCTAAGCCCTAAACTCTACACCCTAAACCCTAAACCCTAAGCCCTAGACCCTGAAGCCTAAACGCAGGGTAGCCCGCCATGGTTCCCCGAGGACTCCCCGTGCCATGCGCGCAGCTCACTATGGCAATGATCCATCCCCAGGCCGAACTCAGGATTTTCTAGCCTTGGATTCTGGGGTAAGGTTTAGGGTTTAGGGGGTTTGGGGTTTAGGGGGTTTGGGGTTTAGGGTCTAAGGCTTAAGGTTTCAAATTCTGGCTAGTGGTTTTACAAAGATTCAGTGAGTCTACTTGCATTGATTATCAACTCCTGGGTTCTGTTCAGGCTATTTGGGGGCCCCAAAATAAGGTGCAGGTTCTTTGGAGTCCCTATAATCAGGATGATAGTCTATTATTAAAGTCCCTATAATCAGGATGATAGTATCTTAGGGGGAGATTTTGGGGCCCCTACTTTGGGAAGTGACGAATTCAAAAGCCTCCTTCTTAGAACCTTCTCCAGACTTGACCCAAAAGCCCTCTCCCCCCTCAACTGCGGTTTTCATAATAATCGGCTGAAAGTCCAAACCCCAATAGGTTACTCCTTGTTTTTAGGGACTCCCAAAAAAAGGCCCCCTAGTGAAAACCCTAACCCCTGTCATCCAGCAAATAATCCCAATCCCAAGTCCATTTCCTTTTTGCAGTTTGGCTTCGATTGAATTCGCCATTTTGGGGGTAAACAGTCCCAAGCCCCACAAAACCCTCTGTGTCCTAACCTTCAGCCCTAAACCCTAAATCCTCAATTCAAAATTTTAAGCCCCATCCTGCCTATTAAACCCGAAACCCTAAGCCTAGTTGCCTCTACATACCCTTGTTTGGGGAAACCCGCAGTTCCCCAAAGACCTTTGCAGCTAGGATGCCCAGCATCCCAGTTCCAGTCAACACCCTGAGCGCAAGGTTTAAGGTCTAGGATTTGGGATTTAGGGTTTAGAGTGTCTGAGGCTCACCCAGACGACCAGGAGGATCTAAGATAGAAAGCTGGATTCCTGTACACAAGGCCCATACTAACCCTGATACGATTGATCTCCGCAGAGTTCCGCATTGTAACCTGGGGGATCTATTTTCTAGATCCCTTTAGAGAGCAGGTCTCCACCCTGAACCCTACACCCTGAAAGGGTGTAGTGTGCCGGGATGGCGGCTTTTGTAGGGCATCATAGCGCATCAGCTCGCCACCCACATAAACGAGTGGGTTGCTGTCCACGAACTCACATGAAGTTAATAGCATGTGAAGGCCTAGGAGATCGTAGTGGCTTAAGCTGCTGAGCAGCAGCCCTGCACAAAAAGGAGATTTAGCACTTTGAGATAGGGCTTGCTACTGCAAACCGTCCAAGTTTGACTGATGACCGATGGCTTTGTAGTCTGGGCAAGCAAGCACCCTAAAAACTACGTGAAGACAAAGGCAAGCTGTCTCGCTTCTACCATCAGAGCCGTCTTCCGAGCTAGAATACCAAGTGGCGGGCCCCTGGTGTGGCTCGAAAACGGAAGTAGACTCCGAACTTGAAGATAAGCCGATTTCCAAATCTAGAGACTTAAACTGCATGAACCCTGCAAGCAATCGACACAGAGACCTACCAGGAAGATGCTTCCTGTAACAACCACCGTGATCACATGATTTGACCTGCTCCGTTAGATAGTTTCTAGACATGCCACACAGGTAGTTGAAAAGCTGATGGGTCTCAATGCCTAAAAGATGGAAATCCTTCTCGACGCATCCCAGAACAGACTACTGCCTTGGTCTAAACTCTAGGCCCCTCTATACCCCCATATACCCCCATATACCTTATAGCTATACCCCACATAACCCCCCATAACCTGTAGCATGCTCATGGGCAATTGAGTCCTAGACAGATCATTCAGGCCGCGCTCTCGACGTCCTGGTGGACAATACTGTCTGCTTTAACCGGGTTGCTGTTGAAGAACTTAAGTTAAGTTGCTATAGTACGGAAACCCCATTATCTGCTATATACCCATAAAAGTGAGTGCTTACAGTTGAGTGTTCAGGTCTGGAGTTGTTGGCTTTGGGTTCGAGGCTGAAGGTGTAATGAGGATGGAGATTTTGGGGACTGGGGTCCACTTTGAAGTTCAGGTCAAATCGTTCCCGTGCTGAAGGCGTCGCAAGCGATCACTACCCTGAACACAAGAAAGACTCGACTAGAATTCTGGTAAACTTCTGTGTGCAGAGAGAGCCAAACTGGCCAACCCAACCATCTGGGCATTAAAACAGGGTTCCCTTTCCAGCTGCCAACATGGAATCCTCCAACAACAAAAGGGAGTAGAATGGTTCGCCCAGAATATGGTAAATCTAATAAGAATATGGTTCCCTGTTTTAGGGTTCTTTAGACCAGGCATCCCAGCATCGGGCCTGGAGTCTTGAAAAAATCTATCATACGACGCAAGTCCCCACGACCCTCCAAACAACCTCCTTCACCCAACTAACACTCACTAGGTTATGAAGGTCTACAGAATTAGTATCCCGCGGGGCCCGCACTTAGATTCCTTATCATACGGGTTCCTGAAAAAGTTTCCGCCAGGAGACAAGCTGAAGTTTGGCCAAAGTGATATGTGCTGACTCCTGGACCGTGTTGTAATCGGGCATAGGAATCATTCACATCAGCATAACCTTCACGACAATCGCGGACAGAAACACACGCTCTTCAAGGGAAACAGAAGGCATGGCTGCAAAGAATAGCAGCCAAGACAAACCAAGATGGCTCGTGTCTCGCGCAGATACCAGGGATCAAGCAAATCCCCTGGTCAGCAGGCATTCTGCAAATTAGGCACCCTGAAGAAAAGCCAATTCAGCAGGCTAAATCATAAACTCCTTTTTCACCTGTCACCATCCTGTACATGTGATGGCCCTGGTCTCACAAGCCAGTGGACTGAGTGAAATCGCGGAGTCTCCAAGAAGCCAATACGGGACCAGCGTTATCATCCTCCTCCCGCTCCTCCTCCATCAGCAACCCTGAGTTCTTGGACACCTCCCTGCGATGGAAAATCATCGTTTGAGCAGTGATTCGCGGGGTAATGAAGCACATCAAGCCATGCGGGCATCTGGGGATATACATATATAGGGCTACGCATAGAAAAAAAGAGAGAGAGCGATACCGGGGGGTAACCAAAGTATCCAAGGATACTGCCTTCGTGATTCCTACCCTTGATCTTACTTTTCTCCTTGCTGCTCTTGTTTTTGCCATCTCTCCGTTACCCCCATCTGGCTAGCTTTCAAAATTATGCTTCGTTTTTCAGGCCCATTACAATACGGTCAAATATACTTCGGGTACCACAAGAGAAAGAATAATATTGACAACCCATCAGCTGAATCACCAGTCATCCGGTCAGATAGCCCACAGCCGTGGCCAGATCGCCACTGGCTCTCTGCAAAGCCTCGCGGGCAGCGTCCCGAGCGAAGCCCATGGCTTCCAGCTGCCTCAGCTGAGCCAAGCCTCGGACCTACCCTCACTGAGTAATGCAGTAGATACCCCAACAACCTGTATGACCTTACTGAAAGTACCTTCTACCCTGGAAATTGTGGTGTTCGAAGGTCCTGCAAAAATTCTAATATCAGCAGCAGGGACTATCAATCGAATACACAGCCCAAAGCCCCAACCTGTCACCCCTATATAGTCGCCTATATATCTGATGCTGGCCGATGGCGGTGTGGCTTAGTAGCCTATGGACCGACCCTCTCGAGTCGGCCCAAAAACCCTGATGCACCGTTGCTTTCAAAGTAAGAGGGCATGCTGCTGGTGAAGTGATTCTAGCGGGCGCTTACTACAAAAGCTCGTCACGCTTCGATCATGAAGCTACACTCACATTGTTCTATTTCACATACTACTTTGTGACTGTATAGGAGATGTCTGTGATACGGGGGATTCGGATTTCATTCGCTGCACGGTTGGATTAGGTAACTCCTGAACTTAAGGAGTGTCTCCGGTCAAGCAGGAAGTTCTGTCTCAACCAAAAGTGGATTCGGTTACTTCATCTACCATATTCTTCAAAGGGAGGTCCAAAGGAGGCAGGCAATTTTTGGAATACTCCCTGGAATCCCTAAAGCGTGTGGCGGATCCTTGAGGCTACTCCGTACCTACCCCTTTGTGAGATAGGGGTACACGTGGACATGTAGAGATATCTAGGGATATATGGGGATATATATATATAAGTATGGGATACATATATATATACAGATATGTATATATGTATATGCAGGGATACATGGGGATATAGGGGCATAGAGGTTCAGGTTTCGGGTTGTTGGTTCCTCACCGAGGAGCGCAACAGATTCAACGTCCACCTCGTCATCGCCGTCCTGTGCCTGGCTTTAAGTTTGGGGACTATGGGGTACCTTTGACGGGTTATGGGGGTCTATCGGGAGGTATGGGCCTTCAGGTTTGGGATCCGTTTCGTGGATGTAAATTTGCATGAATATAACATCTAGCAGTTGCGGGTACAAACACAAAACCCCTAATAATTCAAACTGCTGCCATGTGGCCTTCAGTTGCATCTGGGGTTCTAAAAATGCCCGCGTTCAGTATTGAACGTCAACCCCTGAAAGATGGCGGCTAGACGAGTCTGACTTCAGGGTTTAGGGTTTCGGGTAGGTTTCAAAAGGGATCGTGGATGCTGAGCCCTATCTGTTACCTGCGTTCTTTCGTCATGCTTCCTTCCAACATATTTTGGGCTGCTGGGGAACATTGTTATCCTTGCACGTCTTGCAAACACAACCTCTAAGCCAACGAAGCCCATGAAGCCTAAAATGAAGAAGCACGAATACAAACCCATACTGAATACGGGCAAGTCTCCATGCGGGAGCTTCCCAAAATGTACCCCTGTTGAATCCTGAGAAAAAGACACCAAAAATGCTTTTTAATGCACGCATGCCCCTGCAGTCCACAAGGGCCTCCTATTTTGAGAAGCATAGTAGTAGTACCAGTAATAGGAATAGTACTAGCAATAGTAATCTTAACATTGACTCGTGGACCAATTGTAGGGATCCCTGTCTCCAACGATACCTATATGACCCATGGTTCTCACTTCTTGCCACGGTGAATGGACAGCCCCACCCAATACAAACACACCACTCTTGCTCTCCGAAAGCATAATGAACCTCCTAATGCAGGGGCCAAATGCTTTTGATATGTTGTGTTTGAACTGCGTTATACCCTAGTTATATACGGAATTAGGACCAATGTATTTCAAATTATCTAGGCCTGTACATTACATTGACCGCCTAAACACCTATATAGACCCAGTTTCCATTGTGTTTGCCATCGTCATGTCCATTTGATTCTCCATTATCCTAGACCTACTTGGCCGGGCGGGTGGGTTATGAAGTAGTTGTCGAGGATACTATGTACTTTGCAAGGGTTATAACGTTTAGCTAAACCTGAATAGCGAAGATAGGTAAGTAAGTCACTTACAAGTTGCTACTTAGCAAACTTAGCTAAGTGCTACTTAGCAAATTTAGCTAAGTGCAGATATACCTTGGCGCCAGCTGCGACTGCCTGCTGCATTGACTCGCGCTAGCA
>CAJNIZ010012847.1:44855-56699 GCA_905231905.1 Symbiodinium pilosum
GAGGGAGAGAGGGAGAGAGAGGGAGAGGCAGAGGGAGAGGGAGAGGGAGAGCGAGAGGGAGAGGGAGACGGAGAGAGAGGGAGAGGTGGGATGTAGGATAGATAGGGATTTGTAGGGTCTAGGGTGCATAGGGTCCATAAGGCTCTTGGACCTTCATAATTAATGATCTCAAACCTGAGCGCCTAAAGCCCGAAACGTTCCGCACAAAGCCCAGGACGGCCCTTGTAAGAGTACTGGGGTATTCCGGAGGTTTTCCTGGCAGAACTCCTCACCATGGGACACTGACCCCTGGACCGTAAACCAATGCCCCCAGTTCCAGTTTTGGGGCCCGGGCAAGCCCTAAACGCTAGTCTCAACTGATCTTACAAGGTTTCTCTCACAAGTGGCCCCGAAAGCGAACAGGTAAGGGTTGTGAGAAAAATTGAGAGCTTAACAACTTCATACTTGCTTGCATACTTTGGGGTTCTTATACTCCGAACCCTAAACCCTAAACTGCACTCCCGTTAGTACGGATTGGGGAGTATGCGATCATCCCATGTTTTTGGACCCTCAGGGGACGGGTAGGTCCCAGCTAGTTCCTAAACCCTAAACCCCAAATCCTAAACCCCTAAACCCTAAATCCTAAACCCCTAAACCCCTAGAGCCTACACTAAACCCCTAAACCCCTTAACCTTAAACCCCTATATCCTGTGCCCCCTAAGGCCTGCCACTTTTCAACCCTTCACAAAGCGCACATGGAGGGTTGAGGGATTGGGTTTAGGGGCTAAGGGAAACCGAAGCTCTGAGCCCTAAACCCTTATGGGGTTTCGGGTTTAGGGTTTAGGCTTAAGGCCTGCTACAAACCTGAACCTCCGGTTTTGAAATCTGAGCATGAAGGCGTCCTTTGTGAACTCTGAGACATCGGAGTGCTTCTTGACTTGTTTGCCCATAAATAAGGTCCGAAGTGTTTGTATAGTATAGGCTTAGGGGCTCATTGAGTTAGAGTTTAGGGTTCAGGGGATGTAGAGTAGGATTTTTGTGTTCCCTAAACCCTAAACCCCTAAACCCCTAAACCCTAAACCCTTAACGGGTTAGCATCGTCTGTAGGTCCTTAAGAGTCTCTGGGCAAAGAATGTCAAAGTGATTCGGCGCTTGCACTGGGGCTTCGAGTACCCGGAGGGGCCGTCACTGATTCAGTTTCGATGTAGGCCTTAATCCTAAACCCCTAGACCCTTTCTGTTTGGGGATGGGTGTGGCTATGAGTTCAACAACCTGTTGTGCTTGCATGTGTAAGTACACCGGGTAGGCCCCCGCATGTCTTACATGTTCCGCACTGGCTTGAATAGGGGACCCTTCATATATAAAACCCACATGTTTCAGAGGGTTTTAGCGGCCAACTCAGTACATTCTTGTACCTTACGACCCTAAACCCTAAACCCTAAACTTCTCCGAGATTCTCCGGTAGGTAGACTTTAGGGCTTAGGGTTTATGTGGTTGGAGTTTCTTAGCTCAAGCCCCTACTGAGCCCCATGATCTCTGTGCAGTCCCAAAGTATGCTGTGAGGTCCTTAAGCCTTAAGGCCCCTAAGCCCTAAACCCAGACATCGCGTTGGGGAAATCTCTATACGAGCTACTGGCTAAACAGGGTTATATAGGGGAGTATTATAGGGCTTATTAAGGGGTGTAGTAGGAGTTTGGACCCTACATCCTAAACCCAAACCCTATATCATCTGGCTTATTCATCGGGATACTAGGAGTTTAGAAATTAGACTATAGCTCACATGGGATTTGTTCTTGAAAGTTCACCGGGCCGCTGGGATGTCATCCCTAAACCCTAAACCTGTTGGCTGCGGCTGTTAAAGTGTAGAGTTGACGGCTCAGGGTCTACGGATGAGATTTTAGGGTTTAGGATTTAGGGACAACCCTGAGGGTCCAAGGACCCAAATAATAGGGGTTTAGGGCCCAAATACCATTAATATTATAGTATTTGGGCCCTAAAACCCTGTTATTTTGGTCCTTGGACCCTTAGGGTAAGGGTTTTAGGGTTTGGGGGTTGGGGCTTTAGGGTTTGGACTTGCGGGTTAGGGGTTTAGGGCTCAGGGGTTTAGGTTTGAGGGTTGAAGGTGTAGGGATTGGGGTTTAGGGGTTAGGGTTTAAGTTTAAGTTTTAGGAAACACAAGGCAGAGCGGGTGAGATGCGGAATGCAGGGGCGCGGGGTCTTTGTGGCGGTAAGGAATCAAGCTATGCTCCCCACACGGTGGGTTTGGGTTTAGGGTGTAAGGTTTAGGGTTTAGAATTTAGGGTTTGGAGTTTAAGGTTCAGGGTTTAGGGTTCATAGTCTTGGCCTATCATTAAGTTACATGTACAAACCCCCTAAACCCTGAACCCTGAACCCGAAAGCCAGATATACTGCGTAGTTGGGGCCTTCAGGGGCTCTTCAGGGACCAGAGGGGGGAGGGACAAGATGCTCCATGACCCTGTATGAGGGTTTACGGTTCAGGGTTACCTAAACCCCAAAAGTATGCAAAACAATAGCCCAAAACCCATAACAACAGCCCTAAAGGCCATTATTCTACAATTTTGTTGGTTCCAGGTAGGGTTAAACCCTAAGGCCGAAAACTTGCACCGTCTAATACCTAAAGCCTAGTAATCGTGAATCATGGCATTATATGGTGTGCGCAGGGACCTTGCGGGTTTTAACGGCCAGCGCAGGTTTGGGGAAGCCTTTCTGCAATTCCCCCCCAACAGATATTAGAGACTCCAGGGTTTGGGGTTTGGGGAATATGTTAGAGACCCCGTCTACCCCGTCATTTCAATACATCTACAAGGCATAGGTTCCCTGCAAGGAACTTTTCGATCTCCGGGGGTGGCGTGGGGTGTTTGATATTAGGGTATAGAGTGGTAATTCTAGGCTAGAGTGTGCCATAGGATTTCCGTGGCCCTCACAACCTACGCCCCACGCTAATGAAGCCTTCAGGTACATAGATCCCTTATGTACAGGGAGTAGGTAGGGCAGTTCGACTCCTTGGGTTGAGGGTTTGGGGTTTAGGGTGGACCCATCAAAGTCTAGGACGGTCATTCGAAGATAAACCTAAAACCCTAAATCCTTAACCCTAGTAGTAGTTTTCATTTTCTTTTCCATTCTCCCAATCTTTTCACTGTATAACCCCTACCCGTCTTTTCCTTGCCTATAGACTTCAAAAGAAGGAAAGAAGGGTCCAAAGCCGGCTACAATGCAAAATGCTCCCCTCCTGGACCCCAAAAGTATGTAAAATGATGGACTGTATGGCTCTTATTCTGGGTTTAAGGCTATTATCTTACATACTTTTGGGGTTTAGGCTCCCCATTGTATTAAAATCTCCCCGGCCCCCTAATCTTCAATATTCCCAATGCGGTATATTAGTCAACCATGTTGGGAATACATAATGCTAGGGGGGTTGGGGGGGGCTTAGTATTGGGGGGAGGGGACTACTTCTAGAGTTGAGGTGCCGGATTGCATACAAGGTTTAGGGTGTCGGGGTGTAAGGGTTTTGGGCTTAGGGCTTAGGATTCCCATTGATTACCTTGCGCGCAACGAACCCTAAACCCTAAACCTTAAACCCTAAACCTTAAACCTTAAACCCTAAACCCTAAACCTTAAACCCTAAACCCTAAACCCTCAACCCTAAACCCTAAACCCTAAACTCCAGGCCCAGGCTCCTACAGCAGAGGGGGGGCTCTTTAGGGCTTTGGGTTTCCGGGTTAGGGTCTAGGGTCTAGGGTTTAGGGTTTAGGGTTTAGGGTTTTTTGGTTTAGGGCTTAGGGTTTAGGGTTTAGGGTTTAGGGTTTAGGGTTTAGGGATCCTGAACCCTAAACGGGGGTCCAAGAGCCTCTAGGGCAGGGCCTAGGAATTGTTCTTACTTGTCATTCTGTGAACCCTACACCCTTAAACCCCTAAACCCTTAAACCCCTAAACCCAAGATTCCCAAACCCTAAACCCCTAAACCCTAAGCTGCGTGGGTGAAGTGGGTCATCATCAGGGGAAGGGGGTGGCTTAAGTCCCAAACCCTAATCCCTACATTTGCGGATCTGGAGTCCTGGGGCTGAGGAAAGGGGTCAGGGTTTAGAGTTTAGAGTTTAGGGTTCGGAGTATAGGGTTTAGGGTTTAGAGTTTAGGGTTTGAGGTTTACTTGGGTTAGGGTGTAGGGTTCAGGGTTTAGCATTCACTTTCTGGATGGGTTTCAGAGGATTGCTTTGTGCCTTTCCTGGGTTTGAACTGCGCGTGTACGTAGGCTATGGCAAAGGGATTTTTTTCGTCTGAGAGTGTACGTAGGGCTTTGGGAAACCCTGCGCGCTCTTTTATAAGTCGAACACCTTGGTAAGTAGGCCATGGACAGGGGTTTTCAGGAGCCCTAAAAAGGCACCCCTAGTTCTTGGAAGCCCTAAGCCCTCTAATCTACAACATAATCCCAGTTTCTATTTGCTTTTCCATGTTCTTGAATTTCCATGTTCTGTTGCATTTGATTTTACACTATTGAGCAGCATGCCTAAAACCTAAACCTCCAATTCCAGCAGACACAAATATATCCCTGTATAGCCCCCACGTAACCCTTATACCCCCTCTAAGCAACTCCAAAAACGAGACGCATCTCAGCGTTTTCATTGAAGAAAGTGCCGACAGCGCGAACCGGCCGACCTTAGACAAGTTGCACATGCTGTCATGTGAGGTAGAAGACTTGAAGCAAAGGGGTATGGTTTAGGGATATGGTTCAAGGTTTGAGGTTTCGGGTTTCAGGTATAGGGCTGTTTTCTGGTAGAAGACGCTAAGCATAGGGAGTAAGCTTTTAATTGAACCCCAAAGTATTTAGAACAATCAGCTTCGCCATTTCAACCTACTCTTGTGGTCTGGGTAAGGCTCGGAGATAGAGGTCCAAGGCTAAGCACGTTGATGCACATGCTGTCAGCATCTGTAGAAGTTTCGCAGCAGAAGTTTGGCATGAAAAATTCTGCATGACCGGGGTGTAGGGCTTATACCTAGGAAGTTATGCTGTGCGCTGCGCTGCCACCCTCCCACACAGGTATGCGGTTACACCGCCTCCACACCCCCAAGCACAAGGCAACAACTCGAAGTGAACCTAAACCCTGCGCGCTGCGCCCTACACCCCAAGCCGCGTGCGTGAGAATCCCCAAGGTTCGTTCGTTCAAGAAACCCCTATAAAGTGGTGCCTTTTGTTTATGTGACTTTGCTTTAAGCCCCACAAAAACAACATCCGGGACTTATAGCCATAGTTCTATGCACTTAAAACCCAACTTATACCTAGGGGCCACCTGCATGTACTCGCAAAAGATCCTACGCTTTTGGATTTAGGGTCCAGGACTCGGGGGTTATATGCTGGGTATGACGGGATACATGAGGGAGATTTTGGGGCGCAGGGTCTATGATTCTCCTGAGCTGACATGCAGCCAGGAAAGGCGTCCGATCAATGTTTTTGTCTCCGTAAGATGGGGTTTAAGGAGATGGCATGGTTGTCCGTAGCATCCGAGAAAAGCGCGTTTGGAAACTTCTTGGGACTTTTGATATTAGCACGACTGCATGGCCCGATCTTTTGTTATCACAGGTCATTTTTTCTGCGTTGCTTCGTGTCGAAAGGGCATGATGCATTTTAAACCTGGAGCCGTCTGTTGTTCCACTTTATTTTGGCGGAAAATAGACCTCCCAAATAGCCAGGCAGTTGTATACCCAGCTTCGTGCGGAACTGCGGAACACTTCAGCATGGATGTCTCAAGGCTTCTGCATGCCTGTCAGGAGCCTTTCATAGTCTTGGTTGGATATCCTCTCACGCGTCATAGACTTGCAGTGGCCATTCTGTGCTGCGAATGTGTATTGAAATATGCATACATTGGATGAACAAACGCTCAGCAACAGCAATTTTTCCGAAATCCTATCACATGTTTGGGATGGGAGGAAGTCCTGGTACCTATTATATTTTGCGGAAACTACGTGGTGCAAGATTTCCTCCATGCCTCGTCCCTTTATATCTTGTACAGATGGTAGTTGCCTTGTATACGGGTCCATGACATAAACTTCAATGTTGTCTGATCGTTATGCAAGATTTTGTGCATGAAGCAGTCCTTCTTATGATGATGATGGTTGTTCTCATCATTACTACTTTTTATCATTGATACTCGCATATATTAGCATTGTCTGTTGCTGCATTTTGTTTCTTCGAAGGGTCCCCGTTGGCAAGACGCTGGACTTTTGGGGCCCCTGTTTCGAGTCCCCAGTTGCCGCTGTAAAGAGCAGAAGTTGCCCAAACAACACTAGAGAACATAGGAGTGTACAGCGTAGTGTGTGCAGGGCTCCCTTAACCTGATTACATGAAGCTTGGCAATACTTCCAACTTGCAACGAGTCCCAGATAGCAAGAACAGTTTGATAAACCCCGCTCGCACAAACATATGGCTTAACACCTCTGCGGGTGCTATTGCGGGTCCTTGCTTTTAACTCGGAAGCTTGAACCCTGAACCCACAGGACGCAGAAAACTAAGCTTGGAATCCTAAACTGTAGAACACACCCCCAACATGGGAAAAGATTCATCCGATGCTGCTGAAAGCCCTTGAAGCCCAAAGCTTGTAAGGCCAGTCCGCGACTCCCGACAAGGACCCCCGAGTTGTAAGGAGGTTTACCAACAGAGGTTTTCCTAAGGATGGGTCGGAGATTAGGCTTGAGGGAACAGGGTTTACTGGAAGGTTATGGCTAGTAGAACCTTATTGGGGGACTTAGCAGGCTAAATTTGGGTTAGAATTACAGTTATAGTTTCGATATGCTTGCACTGAATTTGCAATACTTTTTAATTTCTTGAAGTCTACATATCGCTACTATAATGAAGGGTTAACTTTGTTTCAGGCCAGGAAGCTCAGCACGTAGGGGGTCTAAGGATCAAATCAAGGTTTGGAGTTCTGCCTCCCCACAACTTTCCGACAGGTACTACCTGGACCCCCAAGATAGGTAAAATAATGGCCCCAAACCCTGAAACATCGCCTAAAAGGCAATTTTTCTACATACTTTTTGGGTTCAAACCCTGCATCCAACTTGTCTGAAACCCTCCGCAATTCTGACTGCCAAGGCTTCAAAGTCATGTCGATTGGGTGCCGTGCAATACCTCAAGTAGGGTGCAACAATCTATCAGTGCTCAGCCAACTTATGATGGACTGTCTCAAACAAATTCCCCCTATAGAATTCTAAAAAGGGACCCTTAGGACCCCCTTTGTGATCATCTGAAAGCTGTGAGATCCTTTAGAGGCCCAGATGCTGAAGGACCCTAGACCTTAATTAGTCCGTAAGCCCTCAGCCTTTAGGGTTTAGGGTTTACAGGTTTCGTCTCCCCCCCAAACCCCCCAGACTGGGTTGGTGTTCATAGGCTAAGCTTCTCCATTCTTTAAGGAACCCAGGTTTTTATTGTATGTCCATACTGATGAACCTAGCTTGGGCTTGTTAACAGGACTGTTGGGACACCACCCGAAGCCTCGAACCCTAAATCCTAGACCCTAAGCCCTACATCCTAGACCGAAACCCCAAATCCTTAGCCTTAAGCCCTAAACCCTGAACCCTAAAAAGTCAGGGCCAAGCCCTTCTTAACGGGAAGGATGCATTCAAAGGCAGGCGTGTAGATACTCTGGAGGCCGAAATGGCCTGCCTTAAGGGCTTAGGGTTTAAGGTTTAGGCTTTAGGGTTTAGGGTTTGAGGTTTAGGCTTTAGGCTTTAGGGCTTCATGGTTGTGCTGCAAGATTTCGTAGGCTAGGGCTTTAGAATGTCAAGTTGGCAGCTGCGAAGATGCGGCTGCAGCATTCAGCAAAAGCAGTTGCCAGATAGGGTTATACAGGGTTTAGGGATGTTATGCCAACAATGGAGAATCAGATGGAACAGAAAACGGAAAATGAGATGGAAACTGGGTCATCCTTACTTGTACTTGAGGTTCTGCTTCTGAACATAGAGTTCTCAGTTGAAACTCTGAACCCTAAACCGTAAACCCCAACCCTAAACCCTACACCCTAAACGCTAACCCTGGGCTAACCCTAAACCCTAACCTTACACCCTAAACCTAGCCCTAGATCCTAAACCGCGTGACCGCAAGGCAGTGCGAAGCCCAGTCGTTGCACCCGCCTCCAAGGATAAACGCCACGGAAGAATTCTGTGTACTATGGTCTAAACTCCTCAAAGAGCGGTTATATAGGGTTGAGGGTTCAGGGTTGAGGGTTCAGGGTTTGGGGTTTAGGGTTTGGGGTTTAGGGTTTAGGGTCTAAACCTCCTCAAAAAGCTTTATGTACGGTATGAGGTTTTAGGGTTAGGATTTAGGGTTGAGGGTCTAAACTCCTTAAAGGGGGTTGTGTAGGGGAGTACGTAGAGGACTATTGTAGAGGGGAGTGAGGGGCATAGTATGAGTTTAGACTATAGCTCATGTGACAACAATAAAAACAGTGAACGTGCTAGCGACAATAATGAAAGTGCTAGCGTCAATAATCAAATCATTAGCGACCACAACGACAGTGCTCACAATAACATGAAGATTGCCCCTTCAGCATTGAACACCTGCCTCTGAGATTCCGCTTCTAGTCTGACCGACGGACACCGATAGTGGTTGACAAGCTCGGGAAAAAGGATGCCTCATAAAGGAGCAGATCCCTTCCTCTCAAAATCAAAGTGATAGGCCTCTCCAATTTCTGATACAAAAGCTATGTTTTGAACAGCCCCTATGATACCAGCATATGCTCCTCGGCAGGCTCGACCACCAGAAGGTCCGCTTCCTCCTTGAAGCGAATCATGCTCAGATGGGGAGCATGCGGAGATTGTATAAGGAGTAGGTCCTGAGTAGGTGTTAACTTATGGTCTCTTTGGGCTGAGCACCCAAAAGATGCAGGACCCCCAAAAAAAGGAACCATGACTTGACACCATCCCACAGAAGGCCTTCATGGGGATGGAACTCGGACAGCTGCTTCTGAAAAAGGCCGGTGCCTTTTGGGGGGACACTCCTCATGTCATGGACCGGCCATGACTGTCTTATCTTTAGGTTTTGTTTAGCGTTCAGGGCTTGGGCTGGTTTGTGATTAGTCAAGAAAGAATGACAGGATAGCTAGTAGCAACCCTCATTTTATGAATTACGGTAATCCCCATAGCCCACTCATCCATTCTCTGCTGGTAGCAACCACCTTAAAGCAGGGGAAGCCCGGTTGAACCCGATACCCTAAACCCCAAACTTCCACATTTGAACCTTTAACACTAATGGCATGGAACCCAAAAATGTTGAGATCCAGGTTCGAGCCCCGCGTACGGGAAGATTGGCAACTACACGGTTTAGGTTGTAAAGTCTCGGGTGTGGGTTTGGGTCTCTAGGCAGCGATGATGTAAGCTTTCGAACGCACGTTCTCAAAACGAGAATCACCAGATCCCATCAAAATTCCGGTCCGCAATGGGGAATTGAGCTCATTTGGGATGATTTTGCTTACAGACCACCATTTAAGCTGAGGTCGAGTCAGGTCGTCAATATGTCATTTCCCAATATGGTAGTTTCCCAAAACAGGGGGACCCAAATATAGACACCCAAATGCTATCATCCTTCTTATAGGGACCCCCCAAATGGTACCCTCATTTTTGGAAAACCCTGGCCCCTATATACCCCTATAAAATCCCAGTGTTCAGTCCATTTTTCATTTTCTTTTCCATTTGATTCTCCATTACTGGGGGTAGTATCCCTAAACCCTAAACCCAAAGCCCTAGACCCTAAACCCCAAGCCCTAAACCCCAAGCCCTAAACCCTAAGCCCTAAACCCTAAGCCTTACACCGTAAGCCCTAAACCATAAACCTATGAGAAGGTCCCCACATGTGCTTTCACCTCGTCGGCTTCCTTCTCATCCTCATCATCCTTGCGGCGTCATACACGGAGTTATAGGGGTTATGCGAGGGGTATGAATATATGTATATGTTTAAGGTTGGGGGGGTATATTTATATGTTTAGGGCTTCGGGCTTAGGATTTGGGAGTCTGAATATATGTATATATAGAAAGCTTTGTAACAGCTTAGGCATCGATTGGGCTTCAGATTTTTGGTCAGGGTGGTCAAAACTGTGGTCCCTCTGAGAAGTACAGTAAGTATTACGGGGCGTACTATAACCCTAAACCCTAAACCCGCCAAAAAGGACCATGACTTTGGCAACCTACCATATCTCATATAGAGCTGTCCAAAGTGAGGGTTACCTTTAAATGGACTACTTGGAGGGTCATGGCGACTTAGTAAGTAGGTTAATAGTTATATGGGTTATAAGGGTTATTCACCTACTTGCTAAGTCCCCCTGACCCTCCAAGTATGAGGCGAACTCAAAGGGGAATACAGGATTTGGGGGTTGGGTTTGCCAAATATTGGGGGCAGGGGTCCTTTAGGTGGTGGCCCTTTTTATCAGGCGTACGTAATATCTGGGCTTCGCACATTAAATCTTAATCCATTAGGCTTTCGGCCTGTGGAACGTCACAGAACCGTGAAGCTATTGGTTTAGACGTGAATTTTTGCATGGGCTTCCTCCATTTCCTTCAAGCCTGAAAACCTTAAATCTCTAAATTGTAGTTTCCATGTCATGTTCCACTTTCTTCTCCGTTCGATTCTCCATTATTCTGGGTATAACGGTATGACCCTTATATACTAAAACCCTATACCCTTGACCCTAATTTCAATCAAATTCTTCAGGCTTCCAGCTTACACACTCAGGGTTAAGGGTTACACACCCTATATGATGGAAACACTAAACCCTAAATCCCACTCTTAATCACACTCTAAATCCCACTCTTAATCAGATTCTTGAGTCTTCCAGCTTACACACTCCGGCTTAGAGAATGGCTGCCTCCACCTCCACCACCTGATCTGTTGCCGCGCTTATCCTTAGCAAGCACGGGACCCAAGGATGTACTGATCCTGAGGGGAAGGGGTCTAGTGGTTTAAGGCTTACGTTAAGGAAGGACGCAGCTGCGTCAAAAAACATATATGCATTCATACACCTTGAAACTACTTGAGCTACATGGGTTTCTGGCAAAAAAGAAGGGCAAAAAATGTATCCTAGCTCCAGGCGATTCCTGAACTAGCCGTGCAGGTAGCCTTTGCGGCTCCGGAACAACCCTCTCAAGGCCCTCTTCTGGGTTGCTGTTAAGGAACTTGAATTAAGTCACTTTTTTGGGGAAACCCTATTATTTACTATATATACCCATTATGGTAACTTAATTTAAGTTCCTTAACAGCAACCCAGTCTTCCCTAGATGCCTGGATTTAGGGTTAAGGGGTAACGGCAAGGATTGAAGAATCTTGGTGAGGCCCATTTGAGCTATGGTCTAAACTCCTAGTATCCCCTTAATGACCCTAGAATAGTCCCTATATAATCCCCGATATAGCCCCCTGTAAGGAGTTTAGACCCTGAACCCTAAACCCTTCCAGCATAACCCCCTTTAAGGAGGTTTTACTATAGCCCACTTGATGAATTTAGCGACCTTCTAAACCCTAAACCCTAAACCCTAGAACCCCTAAACCCTAAACCCTAAACCCCTAGGGGCCACCTAGAGGACGAGCTTCACTGGCTATTTCAAGCCCTGAGCCACACTTCAGCCTTAAGAGCTGGAGGGTTTTGGTTCAGGGTTTAGCATTTAGGGTCTAGGGGTTTAGGGTCTAGGGTTTAGGGGTTTAGCATTTAGGGTCCAGGGGTTTAGGGTCTAGGGCTTAGGGGTTTAGCATTTAGGGTCTAGGGGTTTAGGGTCTAGGGTTTAGGGGTTTAGCATTTAGGGTCTAGGGGTTTAGGGTCTAGGGTTTAGGGGTTTAGCATTTAGGGTCTAGGGGTTTCGGGTCTAGGGTTT
>CAJNIZ010012847.1:56799-69326 GCA_905231905.1 Symbiodinium pilosum
GCGGTTACACCAGGCTGGAGGGAACCACCAGGAAGTGTTCTTGTTTGATGGAATGACAGCTTGGTGTGAATACGTGCCTGCTTTGGGATGCTTTTGGGATGCAACATCTGGCTACGCAAGTTTCGTGAAAACCCCAACCCTCAAAAAATGTACCTCGCAACGGCTGCATGATAGGCATTGAATTCTTATGCGGGGGCTTGGGTTAATAGAATCTTTCTGACAGCTCCAAATCCTAAATCGCCTATGATTGGTCTACAGAAGGAGCAGCACGAGAGCACATCCAAGTCGTTAACAGCACCTTAGGTCTCCAAAACGATCAACATCTGAACATAAGACCTAAATGCCATGCTACGATTATCCCTCACTGACCCCTGCGACTACCTCTCCAGTAGCGCCATCCCCCGGAAAAGAATATCCGTCTCAAGCAGTTGACTTACTGGGAGCTAGTAGGGAATGAAGGAATATGCTATATAGGGGTTATGTAGGGGTTATATAGGGGTTATATACGCATTGTACAGGGGCAGTAGGTTGAAAGCCCGATTATCCGTTCTTGAGGTATTGAGGAGCCCAATCAGTGGGGCCTTGTTGAGCTATCAATACCGTCATCCACCAAATCCTAGCCCTAAATAGGGAGTATATAGGGTTACACAGAGGTACTGTTGATACTAAACATCCTGCATGACCTACTATGCAATAGTATCATAATTCCAAGGGTTTAGGGCACTTAGGGTCATGCAGGATGTTTCGTATCTACCGTATCTATGGGTTACACAGGGATTAGGGTCTAGGGCTTAGGGTTTAAACCCTAAAGGAAAGCACGAGAACCCCCAGCCTTGGGCGGATCCCCCAGAGACGCAAGGAGCGAGCGGTCAACAGCCTCAAGGCTTTCATGTGAGCCATACGGTGGATACTCAAAATTCTGCATGACCCTAAATACCCTTAACCTTGGGAATAATGGTACTGTAGTATACTAAGGCCATGCAGGATTTCTAGTATCAACAGTAGTTTGGGTCCTGCCCCACCCATTAACAGTCTATAATGGGGGTCATATTACGGGCTATATGTACTTGTTGTTGCAATATTATGCAACTGTTAATGGGCGGTGGCAGTACTCAAGCCATAGTCTAAACTCCAAGTATCCCCCGCAACAACCCCACCTAGTATCCGCCTTAATAACACCTATAGTAGTCCCCTATAGAATCCCCTACATAATCCCTATATCATCTAGATTTGCAATTATTCTTTGGAAATTTCCAACATGTCCAGCCCCCCGTCAAGTATTCGCTAATCCTTGGATACTGCCACCACCCAGTAGCAGTTGCATAATATTCGTGTCCTAAGTATATGTAGCCCTTAATATTACCCGCCCTATTATGGACTGTTGCTGGGTGGGGGGGGGCAGTAGCCAAACTAATCCCTATCCCTATTATGAGGACCGAGGATCCACAAAAGGGGAACTCAAGCGTTGGAAACCCCAAGCCCTCTCAACCCATACATGAACCCAGTGTCCATTTCATTGATCTTTCCGTCTGATGTCAATAACTGGGGCAATACCCCAGATTTTTTGGAAAATCCCGTCGATGCTTGGTTGGGCGGGGTCTGAGAAAGTTTGGTTGAGGGCTCAGGGCCCTTATCGCTGAAAAGAAGGGGCGGGGGCGTTAGCTAAACCCTACACCCTAACCCTCAGGTAGGCGGATCCACAACTGTGTCCCTTCTTTGGGAGTCCGTGAAGGTCTGCATAAGAAGGAGCACAGTACAGTTTTAACCATGTTGGTGGGGCCGCCCCTTTTTATGGAAATGCCCAGGTACCTAAGTAAGTTTTCTTTGGGGTGGTCTCAAAGAACTAACAAGAAGTATCCATTACAACGAAACCGTATGCTTTACTGTGTATGCATCTTATGTCAAGTTCATTAAGTTTCCAACACCCCCAGCAAACCTCACATATTCCCAGTTTCCATTCCATATTCAATTTTCTCCGTCCCTGAACCCTAAACTCCCCAAATCCCATATTTCTGCAACTTGCCTTTAGTTCCTCAACAGCAATCCACCATTTTGTCGACTGCTCATTCTGGGGCCACGGCCGTCAAGCGCAACGCCTGGGTAGGTTTAGGGCAGCTTCTGCGGGTTATGCATCCCGTCACACGGATCTTATTGAGGAATATTGAAGGGTATTTGGGGTTTACGGCTTAGGATTTACGGTTCAAGGGGTCTCGCGTTTTGGATCTAATTATAGTTGCATACTTGGAGCTGCTCACAAAAATACTAATCTAAGAAGTGTAGGGATTACGAGAGCATTATAGGGGCCCAGTAAGGATGTCAGAGTGCATGATTTGACACACTCCAATTCTATAAGTTACAGGGATATGAGTGGTTATCACAATTATGGTCCCAATTTGGATTCCTATTATAATACGGCACCTAATATGTAGGCTACCCAAAAAAGGACCATTATTTTGACAGCCACCCATATACCGGGTTTAGGAATTACGGCTTCAGCTTTAGGATTTCGGGTCTAGCTCGTGTCTTTAAGGGTATCCTCTGCTCTACCCGACAGTTTAGGGTTTAGGGCTTAGGGTCTAGGGGAAGGGCAGCGGTCTTTGTAATTTAGGCGCTTTCCGGGCTTCCACACGAGTAGTTCAAGGGAGGATAGGGAGCTTCTCTAGATGTCAAAAGAGCTTCCTGGAGGCATGGGGATTAAGGGCCAAGACACCAAGACCATATGAGCTGTAGTCTAAACTCCTAGTATCCCCCTTAACATCCCCTATAGTAGACCCCTCTATAATCCCCTTTGCAACCCCCTTTATCGAGTTTAGACTATAGCTCACATGGAGGGCAAAGCCTCGAGCGTTAGAATGAGAGCCAGTAAGGACTCAAAGCCACAAAATCAACCGTAACCCCTAAACCCTAAACTCACAGGTTCTTAGTAAAGAATAAGAGAATAGACTACATAGGGATTATATGAGGACTTTTGCTCCCTTATTCCCAGCTAAGAACCAGTAAGTAAACCCCATTCTGAAAACCCGAAACCTGAGCCGTTAACTGGAGACCTGTGAACTAATCCTGCTTTGTTGTCTTAGCTGTTCTTTGTCCGATTGCCATAACGACGATTCTGAGTACACGCCAATAATCCTAGTGAGTTAGTGAGTGAACGAGTAGTGAGTGCGTGAGTGAATGAAAGAGTGAGTGAGTGAGTGAGTGAGTGAGTGAGTGAGTGAGCGAAAGAGTGAGTGAGTGAGCGAGCGAGTGGGTGCGTGTGAGAAAATGCAAAATTGCAAGATCGTGAGACAGGACTGAGCAGTTGTGAAGCCGGCCCCAGCCAAAGCCCTCAACCCTAACCCGTTCACTGTGAATCTCAAAACTCAATTTCCAAACTACGCCAAATTCCAAGCACAGAGCCTAGAAACCCAGCTCCTCACTTTCTTTTGAGAACCCGCCTCCAGCGGCTCCAGCAATTCAATGCTCTGAGCGACAGAAACAAGCGGGCTTTGCCAGGGAGCCAGGGCTTAGGTTTTAGGATATTTGTTTTATTTTCAACCTATGACAAAGGTCATGTTTACCAATTAAACCACGATTACGACCACACCAACGACGACGCTGACGCCGATGCTGGTGCCCACGACGAAACTGAGTATGACGACGACGACGACGACGGCGGCGGCGGCGGCGGCGACGACGACGACGACGACGACGAGGACGAGAACGAGGACGACGACGACGACGGAAACGTAATAACTGAACAACGACGGAGATGGACAACCACCGGAACGACTACGACCACAACGACAGCAGACCCCATGACCACCAGGACGTGACGATGACTATGAGAACCGTCAGCAGCGCTTCTGGATTTTGAGTCTCTCCTTTACATGGTTTGTACGAGCACGAGCTGACTGCTAGAACTTGCAGGGTTTAAGGCTCAAGGCTTGGATTAAGGGTTGAACTGCGAGCACTTGTGGCCTGTTTCCAGGTTCAGGGTTTTTCTGCATCGGCATATGCTTACCAGAAATGCTGATGTGTTCCGATTTTGCGCATGGACTCTTATACATCAGCCTGAGCCTGAAGTGTTGTGAGACCCTGCAAGGTTAGCACATCGGCGCGCAGCTGAAAGGTCACGAGCACAATGAATTGTAAGAGAAAACCCTTATAACATTCCATCACAAATCATGTACTTATGCGAGATCAAACTGGCCCAGCAGTTCTTACCAGCATGTCATGGAAGCAGCAACCAGGTCTCTGGCTCAATTACTGGAAAATCCTCTTTTTTAATGTGGTCTCTGACATGGCCTTAGCAAGCCATCATAAAATCCAGAACGCTGTGGGGATCTAAATGACATAGCCTTCCCAGCTTGATTCCTAAACTCAAAACCCAACTCCAAACCCTCAACCCAGACCCTCAGGACTTCCTCGAACCACGCCTTGTCAAGGAGGCGATCCAACAGGAGGTCGTCGGCTGCCTTGACAGTTGCCTGCGCCCATGCATCCACGTCTCCCGCGGCAACTACTTGTCTGGCAGTCCGCAAGGTCGAGGGGCTTCCTTTTCAGGGTTAGTAATGAGGACTAGTGCTTGGGCGTATACCATTTAGAGGAAGCTCCCTTTTGAAACTACCTAGCTGATGATGACGGCAAGAGCTGCAAATGACTAGCCAGAGCTGCAGATATTGCAGCAGTAGGAGCAGCGGTTGCCTATGCTTCATCTAACAAGTGTCGCGCAGAAACCGATGAATTGCCAATATTGAATTGCTCGCAGATGACCTTCATATACCACATTAAATTCATACAAACACTTCATTCAAATACAGTTCGCAGTTAGTCGCTGCAGTACTGCGATATGGTTGAGGATTCCATGTTCCAGGCTGACAGGGTGTCCTACTTGGAGGGTCAGGGGACTTGGTACTTGTAAGTAGGTTAATAGTTAGGATAACTAGGGTTACTATATGGGATACAGGGGTTATTAACCTGCTTACTCAGTTCCCCTGACCCTCCAAGTACTCAGGCTGGTACTTGTCCAAGTTTGAGGAGAAAATCCCTGAACCGTAAGCTGCAAGCTCTTAATTCAAGCTGCGAAGAAGAGACTGCAGGTTTTCCCCACACGCTCTCCGCTATACTAACTGGTTCTTAGTAGGAATTAGGGAACGAAATCCTTATAGAATATTTTCCCATGTTCCCTACTATAACCCCAATATATACCCTCTCTTAATCAAATCGTTTCCATTCTCTTTTTTTTATCCTTATATAACCCAATGCATTCCCTATTTTCCCATATTCCCTGCTCAAAACCAGTAAGTATATTGGCACAAGAACCCAGGGACTGGGCCTTCTTCAGCAAGTTCCTCTCCAGCCTGGAATGCAAAACTGGACTCATGAAAAACTGCCCTAAATCCTAAATCCTAAACCGCGAATCCTCAACCCTAAACCCTTTTTGTTAATGTGCCGCTACGAGGCTCGTGGCTGAGGGTATAGGGACTTTTGAGACTCTGAGGCTTCACAGGCTTCGAAGGTCAAGGGTTTGGGGTCTGAAGAGTGGACCCCTCGGACTATTACTATTACTATTACTATTACTATTACTATTACTATTACTATTACTACTACTACTACTACTATTACTATTACTATTTCCAGTACCATTACTATTACTACTACTGAAGCTAATTACTATTACTCTCAGCTATGCTACCTCCAGTTCTTACAGTAGCTACCCCAGGGGTAGAGTACGGAGAGCCCTCGGCCAAGACTGTGCTAGTCTGCATGGATTAGGGTTTAGGGTTTAGGGTTCAGATTTTAGGGTCTACGAGGCCTGAAAACAGAGCTGCCTTCCCTGCAGCATATCCTGGGTTGCTGCTAAGGAACTTAAACTAAGTTACGATAGTCGGAATATATATATATATATAATGACAGGAAGTAATAATGTTTCCCTGTTATAGAAACTTATAGTCCCCCTTAAGTAAATAGAATATGGCTCTGGGTATATTATAAGAGGATGCCCATATACCCCCATATTCTATCTACTTAAGGGGGACTATGACTATAAATTACATTCCTTAACAGGAACCCAGGGTCCCATGCCGTCCTATGCCCTCCTGGGTGGGGATCAGGACTCTGGACCAAGGGGCTGCCTAGGTACTTCAAGTACCAGAAAGAAAAGGGACAAAAAGGTCAAAGGTGTTTGGGTGTTTAGGGTTTAGGGTTTTTGGGCTTTAGGGTTTAGGACTTTAGGGTTGGGAATTTTAGGGTTTTACGGTTTTAGAGTTTAGAGTGCAGCTTTCACGGACATACCAACCCTTGACAGTGACCAAATCCTCCAGGGAGCGATCATGTTTGCCTGAATGAGCCCCATGTAAACACTGGACCCTAAACCCGAAACCCTAAACCCCAAGCATCGAAGCCAGAAAGAGGCCCTGTAGAGGTTACGGTCCTCTCAAACAGGAGTTATATGAGCTATAGTCTAAACTCCTAGTATCCCCCTTAATAAGCCCTAAAACAGTCCCTGTATAATCCACTATATAACCCCTTTTCAGGAGTTTAGACTGTAGCTCATGTGGGCCTCCGTATTGTTTGGGATGAAGGTTACACAAGTCCTGGCAACACAATGTTTTGTTTGATACCATGGCGAGAGATGGCCCAGGGAGCCACTACCCTTTTTTAAGTCATAGAACTCAAATGATATCAGGGATTGCGGCATCACTCAGGATATTCCTTAATTATGGCGTTTTGGGCTCTTTGGTTAGACATCAAGCGAGCGCGAGAGCACGAAATCAGGTCGTCGTCCCTCTTGCGAAGCTGCCACATCTGGCAACAAGCGGGTTAAGGAACCCAAGAGATGTATTGCAATCTTTCAGGGAAGGTTTTAAGAAGGGTGATGTCAAGTCGCTTAAGTGTTTGGGCTTCGGGCTTCAGAAGTCTTGTAATGCCTGAAAAAAGATCGGCATGCCAGCTGAGATGCGCGCGTCAGCAGACAGATTTACAGGCTAGGGTTAATACACAAAGTCTTCGGATGCCAATGCAGAAGGGCTCCTGTTTCATGGTTCAGGGTTTAGGGGGTCCTTACAAGAATGTTCCTCATTGGGTAAATACCCAGATTGACCATGCTGATGCACAGATGTAGTGCGAAGCGCTGCGAAGCGATTCAGCATTGGGTGGGATGCGACAGGGTTCCAGGTCACGGATTACAGTCTGCGTGGTAGCGAATTTCGTTTCTCACAATGATCCCTGCATCATCTTTAAAAGCCTCTCGATGATCTTCTTCAGATCGACATAAGCCACGATTCCCTAAAGGCCCCTTTACTTTGGAAGCTAGGAAATATTGAACCAAAAACCCTAAACCCTGAACCCTCTCCTAGACCCTACACCCTAGATCCTAAACCCTGAACCCTAAACCCCTGAACCCTTGACCCTCAAACCCCTAAACGCTAGACCCTAAAGCCTGAACCTTCCCCAGGCTGAGTCTGAATGTCCCACAATCGGATACGAGCCGTGATCTGGCTTATTGCTGAAGTACCTCCCCCCAAAACTAGTGTAAGCTGTAGTCGAAACTCCTTAAAGGCGGTTATACAAAGAATTATATATGGGAGCATTGTAGGGGCTACTGCCTCTATAAAGCTGCTACTCAGCAGTTAACCACTTCCCCCTCAGAACGAAACACCCCCAATACAGGAGGAGAAAAGCCTCCGTCTGCTGTTGGGGAGGTGGCAGGGCTTGCGAGGCTCTTGGGACCGGACTGACACCGCCAGCGGCCGAGCGGGTGCAGAATTGGTCTTGCCCACAATTTCGAGCACCGTCTGCACACAACGCAGGGTACGATGGCAGAATGAACACACATCACATAAACATATCCATATACTTTCATACATGCATACATACGTACTTACTTCCTTATGTTCTTAGACATTCAGATGTTCACATAGATGCACACACATGAATATGTATATGTATTATGTGTATATATGTATAATATATGTGTGTAGGAACTTCTTGGGACCGGGTTAGAAAAAGAAGCACGCCTGCTTAGAGACAAAGACTCCGCGACTTCGAGGTGCAGGGCTAAAGGCTCGGGCTAGACTTTATATTGGGGTTAGTTAGGGGTTATATAGGGATGATGGAAAAGAAAATGGAAACTACTATATTATATTATAGTATATTATATTATATTATATCTTATTATTTTTTGGTAACTTATAATTGGGCTTCTAACCCCATTTTTAATTCCTCCACATGGCCTTATGGGGGTTACCCCAATTATCAGTAGGTTATAACCCCAGTTATAAGTAGTTAAATCCTATGAACCTTCAAGTAGGGTTTGAGAATTGCAGCTGTGAACAAAGATTTGGCAGCGTTCATCATGTCATGGGGGGAGGATATCCCAAGCCAAGCATGGACCTGTTAGTTAACGGAGATGTCGATATGTCCATATTTAATAGGCTCGCCCTTGGGATTAATTACACAAACGGCTTTCTCAACACGACATGCACTCCCAACATAACCCCATCATACACCCTATAAAATAGTAGTCTCCATTTTAGTTTCCATTCTCCCAATATAACCCCATCATATACCCTATATAATAGTCATGTCCATTCTGTTTTCCGTTCTCCCAATTTAACCACTATACAACCCAAGGGAGTCCTCATGGTACTAATCCCTCAGCTTAGGCTTCGGGATTGCAGACTCAGAGTTCAGGCATAAGGTTGCTGTGCCCTAGGATGCGGCCGCCTTGGATCTTGCCTACCCTGAGACACGACTCTACACGACTCTCTGCACCAGTGGATAAGTAATGTAGTGATAACAGTACGAATAAAGGCAAGAACAGTAAGAATAGTAACAGTAGTAATTATAAGGGCAATACTAATAAGAAGAATAGTAACAGTAATGACTCAAGCACCATGAATCTTCTTCACAACATCTAACTCTATCCATCACCGAATGTTCTTGCTCTCCTCTCAGGAGGCTCAAAAGTTTGGATGAAGGTAGGAGGGCTAAAGGATCCTTAGTATATACTCGACTATATTGGGTTTATTTCCCATATTCCACCTTCCTTCATCCCACCTTTTGAGCCTGTTGATCCTCGCAGGGTCTCTAGGTCGAATGCCCTGGCATCTGCCGCCGACTTCCGCAGTCACCAGCGCAAGAGACAGGGCAAGACATCAGCTGTGTGGTATCATGAGCTGTATAACCTAAACTAATGGTATCCCCCTTAATAACCGCTGTAGTAATCCTGTATTTAACCCCTAGTTAACCCCCTTTAAGGAGTCTAGGCCCTAGACCCTAAACCCTATATATGTATATATATATATGTATGTATGTGTATATATAACCCCCTATGTACTCCCCTATATAACCCCTTTAAGGAGTTTAGATGATAGCTCACATGGCGAGCGTTGAGCTATGATGCTGCTGTTCACCTAATGCTGGGGCATGTTTAATTGAGGGTTGAGGGTTTGTGGGGATATTTTGTTGTGGTTATATAGGGAGCATACTTACGCGGATAATATTGGTGATTATTTAGGCTTCTACAGTATGTTCCCTGTCCACATCTCTGAGTTTGTTGGAATTAAAGCGACCGCTGCGCACATTTCTACTGATCCCACTAACTTCATGAATCTTGCCAGCGTCAGACAGCCCGATGAGCTCGTGGTCTTCAAAACAAGCTCAAAAAATCTACCCCAGAGAGACCCCATACAACTATTTGGGAATTAGGGCCCACAATTCCTTCTGCAATCTGATTTATTGTTTTGGGGGGGGCCCAATTCCATAACGTTGATGTTACATGTCTGGACCCTCTGGGTACACTTCTTCCTGCTTCTTACGCAGGAGCAGGGAAGGGCTCCCCATCATGCTCTGAGCCTCTCATATGAGACCCGGGGCGAGGGGTTCGGGGTTTAAGGTTCAGGGTTTAGGGTTTGTTTAAGGTCTAGGGTTTAAGGTTTAGGGTAGAAGGTTTGAGGTTTGTAGGGCTTGGGGGTGTCATCTTACTGCTGTAATTGCAATCAGGCAGGTTTCCATTTCACTGACTCCACTCTCTGTTGCTGGAACAACAAGCTATCACACTCCTTGTCTCTACAAACTCCGCAAAAGGAGACCCTCCCACTCCCGTGCAAAAAAGCACCGAGACTAGGAGTCTGGGTCCTTTAGGACAATACTGAACATGAGAATGTGATGTTCTGTTAAAGTTTAAAAACTAGCTGGTAGAATGGGGAAGTATTTGAAAAACTCTCTACGCTCCTTGTTGAACTTAAAAGGTATAGTTGACATTCTAAGTATTTCCAACAATGACCCAGGAGTAGGTTCCTAGGTGAACCGTGAGCGTTATCCGATTGGCCCTGGCATGGACAGGCGGAAGATTTCCTGTGAATTCGCCTTCAAGGCTTGCTGCACGTCTCACAGACTCTCACGAAGAAATCTCAGGAGTCAGGCCATGGGTATGCAGATAGCCACTATGTCCTAAGCCCTCGCCTAGGCCGTCAGTATGCCACTCTTCATCTCCTCTATGTGAACCTTGACCACAACATAAGTAGCAGAACAACAAAAAAATAGTATGACTGCTGCACAGTGAGGGATTTGTGATGATGGCTCCTCGGCGGCTCAGACCCTTGCATTCCTTCTGTAATCTCACTCAGAGTCCCTTTTGGGCACGGTAGTAATCGACAAAATCGTCCAGTACCACAGGCCATGCCTCAGTAAGTTTCAGTACAGACAGCGGGCTTGCTTCATGGCTACAGTTGGTAACAATGGCAGCTCAGGATTTTTGGCTTTCCGTCGGGTTGAGGGTTGCATGTTTGGGATTTTCGGGGCCTGGACACCTGTCCCTTGCCCTATATAGCCCCAGTTTCTATTTAATTTTCCTGTTTCTTGTTCATTTGATTCTCCACTATCCCAATATAGCCCCTATATAACCCTATATAACCCCTACATAATCCCATTTGTGCCGCGGAGGCTTCCAAAGTCTAAACCCTGCCACCTCTGAGCCCAGCGAGGAGCTGGATTTTCGTTGTAGGTCGAGAGGTCTGGTGGGACTTCCGTTGCCAGCTTGAGGATCATCATCCACAGGTCCTTGGCACTGGGGTTTAGGGCTTAGGGTTTAGGGTTTAGGGTCTAGGGTTTAGGGTTTAGGGTTCAAGGTTTAGGGTTTAGAGTTTAGAAAGCTTTGGGGGTTTGGAGTTTAGCGGGGTACTGTAGATGGAGCCCCCAAAATCCTATGGTTACCATTACAGGGTCTATATAGTGGTTTCCCAAAATAAGGGGACCCCAATACAGACCCAAAAAATACTATAATCCTTGTTTTGATGACCCCCAAAATGGTACCCCTAATTTTGGGAAACCCCGATATAGGGTAGTGCAAGATTTCCTCCATCCACCGTAGGGCTAGTGTCGAGGGCTGTCGGGGTCTGGAGCTTAGGGCTTCGTTGAAGTCAGTATGAAGCAGGTGTTTACAGGGGTATACAGGGCGCCTATGCAAAAAAATGAAATGAGGGATATTATGGTATAAGGTGCTGAAGGGGGCGGTTCCCAGGAAGGTACGTACCTGGGGGCATCAGGGAACCTGATCCCTGAACCCTAAGCTCTAATTCCAGGTAATCTAAACCCTCTAAGCTAAACTAAGATTCCACAACCATTATGTGAGATATGGTCTACACTCCTTAAAGGGGTATGTATGCATAGGGGGTTTTATAGGGGGTAATTACAGGGTGTATTAAGGGTGATACTAGGAGTTTAGACTGTAGCTCATGTGACACGACTAAGCTCATGATTTGGGGTGGTCGGGGTTACCAAAGTTCTCTTACTGGACAAAAGCCGACCCATCCCTCTTCAATATAACCTGAGACCCGGCTCGCGGATTTAAGGATTGGGCAGTTTCCCTAAATAGGGGACCCCAATATAGGACCCAATATACTATAATCCTTAAAATAGGGACCCTTTATTTCGGGAAACCCCTAGACCCTAAACCCTAAACCCTAAACACTGAATTTGAATCCTTAAAATAGGGATCCTTAATTTTGGGAAACCCCCATTTAGGGGCTGAATTCAGCCGAAGAGGCCCGGTGGACAGCTCTGCCTTTCAAAGGGCTTCAAAAAGGTGTCCTTTCTGGGGCTAAGTGGGATGAAGCCTTAGGGCTTGGTTTAGGGTTTAGGGTTTAAGGTTTAGGGTTTAGGGTTTAGGGTTTAGGGTTTAAGGCTTTAGGGTTTAAGGTTTAGGGCTTCAGGGCTTAGGGTATAGGTGTTGTAATTTTGGGTGGACCTGTTCCTCCCATTTATCCGGGCTTAAGGTTTAGTGTACTTAAGCGGCCTATACCATCACGATGGAAAACGACAACTCTGACGCCTCTGCGTCAATCTCCACTGTCCCAAACCCAAACCCCATACAACCCGTGTAAGGCCTTTCAAAGCACCCTAACCCTAAACCCCATAGTCCCCCCTAAGTAGATAGAATATGGCTTTGGGTATACTATAATAAGATCCCCATATACACCATATTCTATCTACTTAAGAGGGACCCTAAGTCCCAGGATAGGAGGTCGATGATCTGGCCGTTTAGA
>CAJNIZ010012847.1:71981-89973 GCA_905231905.1 Symbiodinium pilosum
GGATTGAGGGTTTAGGGTTTTGGGGTTTAGAGTTTTTACCCTGAACCCTAAACCCCTCAACCCTCAACCCTAAACCAGGTTTGGGAGTCCTAGCTCAAGGCTTGGGGCAGAAGATTTTAGGTGTTTGGGTGCGTTTAGGGTTTTAGGGCTTAGGATTTTAGGGTTTAGGGTTTAGGGTTTTAGGGTTAAGGGTCTAGGGTTTAGGGCTTAGGGTTTAAGGTTTAGGGTTCAAAGTCTAAGGTTTAACGTTTAGGCGGTTTTTGTCCAAGTCGGTAACTTTTCTGGAGCAAAACATGAGGATTCTGGAAAAAAAATGAGTATAGGTTCGAGTGAAGGGCCGTTCTACCGCAAGGAAACAAGTTTACGAATTTCAGGGCTTGCGACTGACGGCACAGTTTAGGACGAATGGTGGCAGAGGATGCAACGTCAGAGCTCGAGGTTCAGCTCTAGGGTTTATAGGGCTTCAGGTCTTAGGGTATAGGGTGGTTTCTAGGGTCGTGAGGTCACATTGTCACGCTGCTGGCAGCAACCCTGCGCATGCATATGATGACTTTGACTTCCTATGCCTTAGGAATCAAAGTGCGTGCACCGTGCTAATTATCTAAGGTTGAAACCCTGGGCCCCTAGTACGGACCCTTAACCCTGGGATCCTCATATACCGACTACATACCCTACATGTACCCTTAATGGTCCCTAGAATCCCCCTAAGAGGCCTAAGGGCCCATATTAGGGGCCAATACTTCTTACCAGAAATTGAGTGGTGCAACAACTTGGCTATTGATTGTAGCTTCAATCCCTGAAGCGCTGCAAGCACCTTCCAAGCTAATATATATATATATATATGGGGTTTTCCCCAAAATAGGGGCATCCTTTTTGGGGTCCCTATAATAAGGATCCTAGTATTTTGGGATCTATATTGGGGTCCCCTTATTTTGAGAAACTACCATATATAAACGGTGGAATAAGAGCCGTACAGGATTAGTCAGCCACATTATCCTAGCAAAAAATAAGGATTTTTTTACATGGATCTAAGGAATCCCATACCCCAAAAAGTATTAAAGCACCATTGCATGTGAGCAGAGTCCCCAGTCGAAACGTGAGACTTGCTACCTCCGAATTGGTCAAGATAATTTGAGCCATTGTCTAAACTCCTAGTATCCCCCTTAATAAGCCCTATAGTAGTCCCCTATATAATCCCCTATATAACCCCCGTTAAAGGAGTTTAGACTATAGCTCATTTGACTATGAAGGGAAAAGACGAGACAAGACGGACCCAGAGGGTAGGGATGGTCAGGCTAAGGCGCCGGGTGGCCTGGAAAGAACTTATTAGGTTGATCCCAATATTACCCCAATATAACCCTAATATAGCCCTAATATAACCCTAATATAACCCTAATATCACCCTTATATGACCCTAATATAACCCTTGCCTCGAGCCAGGAGGGACAGCAAGAGGGACAGGGATGCTCTTGGAGCGAGGAACAACGATCGAGGAATTCGAGGACAAGAGCTCATGCACGGGGTCAGGTGACAGAAGGACGGCCTTCCCACGGATGGTGGGGAGTACGTTATTGTACCCATATTGTGACAATGATTCGGCCTTAATGCGTGGCCCCGGAGTGACAGCGATGATCTAAGGACTTTAGGAGGGACNNATGGGGACTACCTAGGGATGCAGGGGTCATATAATGACAATATAAGGGTGATATATGGTAATGGGATTAAGGGTCCCTCTTAGGGGTCCCTCCTAAAGTCCTTAGAGATGATCGCTGAGATACTGTCGAAGAAAGCAAGGAAAGTGTGAGGACCATTCCGACAACAGTTTCTCAGGGAGTCTGAGCTGCTCCTGAGGGTAGCCAATAATAAGACTTAGAGGCCTGGTGAAGACGGGCGCCCTATAAAGGATCCCTAACATTGATCTAGATTAGTTAAGGATATACCTGGTTTAGGGCTTAGGTTTTTTTGGGGCTCATCAAGAAGCCCCGGTTCGAGGCTATGAGGCCCTTTGTTGCTGGCGGGATGTGTTAGCGGTTCGCAAACAGGCCTTAGACTGGGTTGCTGTTGAGGAACTTAGACTAAATTGCTATATTGGGGAAACCCTTTATTTGCTGTATACACCCATTATTGCAACTTAATTCCTTAACAGCAAGCCAATAGAGGTGTTGCTCGGAAAGGATCAGAAACTGTGCTACCTGCGACAAGCACTTGACTGATGCTCTGCAAAAGGAACCCGAAGCATTCTAGGCTGTACAGAAGCTAAGCTTAGGCTCCCCACACGGGAGAATTGCAAATATGTGAAGATCTATGTGTATGTATATATGGTAGCTTGCCCTAAATTAGGTAAACCCAATATCCACCCCCCCAAAAAAATACTATAGTCCTCCTTATTTGAATCCCAAAAACTGGACCCTTAGTTTTGGGAGGATCCTCTGCAATCGTACTGCGGTTGCGAGAGCAGACTACCACACGCCTGTAGAAATGCATCCTTACTGCAGCCGAATTAAATCCTGTGCAGATGGCACATACACAGAAAAACAACCCTAAAGTGCAATGATGCAGCTGTGTGGTGCAATGCGGCGCTACCTGCATAAACACGGGTCGAAGGAAGCTGGCTACATTCTTGGGGGCCAACAACTATCATAGAACCCTCTACAAATGTTTGACCAAATGTCGACGCAATAGTTTCTTCACCCCTCGTTCTCACTGGCTTCTAGCAATTGCACAATTGCCGCACGGCCTCTTTCAGCCGCGCACATGAGAGCTGTCTTGCCTGACCTTTCTTTGAGGTCCTTGTCGGCGCCAGCTTCCAGGAGAAACTGCACAACCTCCACGCGACCATTTTGGGCTGCGGAAATCAGAGCCGTGTTGCCAAAGAAATTCTGCTGGTCCTTGTCCTTGGTGATCCCTACAGCAGCGCCTATATGACCCCCAAGATAACCCCAAAAAGTGCCCAAAAGTAGCCAGTCCTAAGCATGAACAAGTGTCAGCGCTGGAGTCCAAGAGCAGTCGTACCATTTCCAAGTGGCCTCTCTCAGCTGCACGAATGAGACCCGTGTGGCCGGACCAATCCTAAGTGGTTTTAGGGTTGAGGGCAAAAGATGTGGCGATTAAAACCCTGCATGACCCTCAGTACCCAATCCCTGAAAATCATGGTATCATACCCTGCAACGCACATGCATGATGTCTCATATCAACACTATTTCATGCTTTGCTTTCTGTAGGGGGTGCAAGCATCAAGAATAGCAAAGAAGCCTGAAACAAAAACTCCTTCTTAAACCATCCAGTTTAAGTTACTATATTGGGGAAACCACATTGATTACTATACATACCCTAAACCCTAAACCCTAAGTTACTATATTGGGGAACCAGAATCGGGAAGGTCTACATCGATATCAGCTTGCAGCAGCGTGCGCGCAAGCTCCAGGTGGCCGGTCTCGCAAGCCTCCATAAATTCTGCAGCAGCCTGAAACAATCTGGGCTGCTGCAAGGAACTATTGAAATCAAGTTACCATAAAATGTCCGTGTAATGCATAGCTAACCTAGCCTAAACTCCTTAACAGCAAGCAACAATTACCTCCTGTGCTATCGCGGGTGCCTAGACAATTTCTGGGTCAAGGTGGCTCCACAATTGCACGTAGGGTCTAGTTCTGTCGGCGCAAAAAGCTATGACTCTGTGGGGAACATACAAGAATACCTTAGGAGGACCCCAGGAATGTGAGAGGGCCTTAAGATGATCACCACTATCCCTTGGGTACTGCCCCCACCCAGTAACAGTCTATATTAGGGGTCCTATTACGGGCTATATATAACCATATTATACTTATTACCCAACTGTTACTGAGGGGGGGGTAGTACCCAAACTATCCCTCATAGTAACTATTGCTGGGCGGGGGGTCCACCTAAAGGATACGGTTCTCAGTTATGCAGCACATAAAGAACTGCCGATCATGACCTACGCACTTGGGGGTTTCCCAAAGTCAGGGACACTATTTTGGGAGCTCCTCAAATCAGGATCTTTAATATGTTGGAGTCTACATTGGGGTGCCCCTATTTGTGGAAACTACCATTGAAGGCCAGACTAAACACCCTAAACCCTAAACCTCAACCTTAACCGCATCCTATCTTGAGGACTCCCTAACCCTAACCTATTGGGGTCCCTATTTTGTCGACTTATAACCCAGACCCGTGATTAACAAACCCCCTCCTCTTAATAGGGGATTATGATAGGGATCCTAATAGTTGGGCCTTAAAAGGAGGGGGGTTTATTAATCATGGGTCTACATGGGTCATCAAACAGCCCTTCGGCGGCCTCTGCGAAGTCCTCTTCAGTGCAAGGGGACAACAGTACTAGCCTGGGTTGCTGTTAAGGAACTTAAATTAAATTGCTATACTAAGGGCATGTAGGGTCCATAGGGTTTTAAGGGTAAGGTTACTATGATAAGGAAACCCGATTATTTACTATATACCTATGATACGGCAGATCAACTGACTTAAGTTCCTTAACAGCAATCCAGTAGCTGTATGTCCATGGGTGCATCCAGCTTGGTGACATCATCCAAGCGTTTTCCGTGATACAGCAGCTGTTGCATACATCGGGGCAAGCCATGCATCCTGCATAGAGAACTCTTTAAGTCTCTGACATCAAGGTGCTCCCCTAGATTCACCGCAGCCAGCTCTTCCCCTGACATGCCCCATACACGGAGCATGCCGCAAGCAGGAGGACCAGTCGCCGTCGGACACGTAAGGCTAAAAGTTGCGATGAGCCTGCTTGCAGAGGTATGCTCTTGAGCCTTCGTGAAGTAGATTTGCCGTGTAGGGTCCGGTTGGCCATGTTGCCACAACTGTCTTCAGAAGTCTAGCTGGTAAGTTGTCAATATTATGGCCCCTACTACTTATGGTACCCGAACGAGGCCCATGATTTTGACAACCCCCGAACTAGAGCCCCATACCCCCAGACCTCCAAGAGCCTCAATGTAGACTCACATGGAACCCCAAAGAGACCCCAGAGAGGCTTCCACCATTGTTCGCAGGATTTTGCCCGTCAACCATGCTGCCTGAATGCAACCTGCAATCTTCTTGCTGCAGAATAGAAAAGAAGACGGAAGCTACCATATTATTGGGGATTGTATAGGGGCTGCTACAAGGATGCATTCCTCCATTCCCTACGCAAAGCTCTAAACCCTGAGCTCAAAAATCTAAAGCCTGAACCCTAAACAGTAGCGTGCATGCTTTTTCATTCCTCCATTCCCTGCTAACACCCAGAGAGACTTCGTGAGCGTCGCTATCCCTTCTAGACATGAAATTCTCAATGCACAATGGCAAGATGCACCTTATTCCAATCTTGGAACTATGGGCCCCTGTTGTGGGCTGTTTAATTCTGGGGTCTTTATATCATAATTACACGCTTACTTATAAAACCTACAAACCGATCACTTTAGGGACCATACTGAGGACCCAGGAAGCAGGTAGGGGTCCACAATACGGAGGGGGGGGGGGGTAAGGTCTTCCTGACAACGCACAAAACCTAAACTCCGAACTCTTAAGTCCACTGAACATATCAACTGTGCCATCAGAACCTGAGTAACTATGACTCGCATCGCTGATAATGCCAAGGTGTTCTGTTCTGTTAAGAAAATGCCCATCTACATGAGAGAATCTGAATTTGTCCATCGCGTCCCCGAACCCTACACCCCAACACAACCAACACCAAGCCCTAAAACCCAGAGCCCCAAACTTGTCTTGCTGCAGCAGCACGTCGCCTCCAGATGTGCACCAGGGATGGACATGACCTCCAGTTCCAGCCGCAAGGAGAATGAGAATTTGGGATTCTTTGTAGACACCAGCCCTCCAAATATGTGTAGAATGTCTCTGTATATATATTTACTTGTATACAAATGTATATCATTGTATATATATATATGTTATAGAAACAACTATATATGTTCTTGGGGCATTAGGATCTTCTGACAGTTCCATGTGGGTGTTGTGACACCTGGGGTACCCCAGAAACCCCCGAACCCTTAAACCCTAAACCCTGATCCCTATATCTTCCCTTATTCGCTACTAAACCCTAAACTCTAACCCTAAACCCTAAACCCTAAACTCTAAACCCTAAACCCCAAACCCTCTAAACCCTAGACTCTAAACCCTAAACTCTAAACCCTAAACCCCTAAACCCCCTAAACCCCTAAACTATCGCTTTTTGTGTTTGTGGAGCTTCCGAGGTGCACGGCGCCTGGCCTCGCGAGCGTTCAGCAGCTCACGGTAGATGAAGGAACTTGGGCCCTCTGGGTTTTGGGGTTTTATGAACTTAGGGTTTAGGATTTAGGGTTTATGGCTTTAGGGTTTATGGCTTTAGGGTTTAGGATGTAGGGTTCAGGGTTTATGGCTTTTGGGCTTATGAATTTAGGGTTTAGGATTTAGGGCTTAGGATTTAGGGCTTATGGCTAGGATTCAGGGTTTAGAGTTTGGGGCTTATGGCTTTAGGGTTTAGGATTTAGGGTATAGGATTTAGGGTTTAGGGTTTAGGGCTTATGGCTTTAGGGTTTAGGATTTAGGGTTCAGGATTTAAGATTTATGGCCTTAGGGTTACCAGTTAGGATTTAGGGCTTTGGGTTTGGGACTGAAGGTATAGGATTCATGGTTTAGGATTCGGTGCATCACGTGTAGGGCTGAGGGCTTGGGATTTGAGGTGCAGGGTTTAGAGTCTAAGCCTTAGGGTTGAGGATCTGGGCTTTGGAGCTTAGGGCTTAACATGTGCAGTATAGGGGGATCACCCTAAACCCCAAACCGTCTCTCTGTCTCTCTACATATATATATATATAATACTGGGAATCTTATGGGGTTCAGGGGCTTAGATAGCTTTTGGGTTCTGGGCGTGGGGCTCCAACGTTTGACAGGATTCAGGGACCTATGTGTTTGAAAGGTCTCGGAGCATATCAAACCACACTTACATACGGATTACACATGTGCAATTCTAATAGTTATTTGGGCTTCCACAATAAGCTATGAATCCTTGGGCTTTCAAAGAAATTCCATAAGGGGCCACAATGTGACCAAACCTCCTGAACGCCAGGAGGAGACTGAAAGGATGTCATTCCATGCTCCCCGCTGTGCTTCAGCATCATCCACGACCCCACGCCGACGTCCTAAAGGTTACCTTCTCCCTCGTTCTCAAACCCTCTAACCCTCCTGGTGGGTCGTAGGGAATATGGGAAAATGTAGAAATGTCTATCTATCCATCTATCTACCTATCTGTCTATAGATTATGTCAGCATTAACTTCCCGTATTCTCTGCTAAACACCAGTAAGTAACATCGTGCGGGCCTTCGTCAAGCCCTAAACCCTAAACCCTGAGCCCTCAATCCTAAGCCCTAAAGCCTAAATCCTAGTGAACCCCAAGCCCAAAACCCTAGACACAAAGCCCTAAACCCTAAACCCTAAACCCTTTTAGCATCCAGAGGGCCTTCTTCAGGAAGCTTGGAAGCTGGACCAGGTGTACTTCCACGGCCTTTTCCACATCTTGCATGTGAGCCATAAACTAAACTCCTTAAAGGGGGTTACATAGGGGAGTATTATGGGGGTTAATTTAGGGTTTAGGGTTGAGGGTTGAGGGGTGATATAAGGGATTATATAGGGGATTACTAAAGGGGTTGCAGGGATTATTAACAGGGGTGGGAGTTTAGATTATGGCTCAGGTAGTGTTTGGAGCTCAGGTTTCGGAGCTGGACGTTTACTTGCTGGTGATTAGTAGGGAATATCCCTATATAATCCCTATGTGACAGATTCCCTTGTTCCCCACTAACCCCAAGCCCTAAGCCCTAAACCCTAAACAACTAATAAGTTTAGCACAAGTTCGGGCTAATTTTCTCATACTCCCCAAGCCTGCAACGGCTTTGCTGGCTTGGGGACCCTAAACCCTAATCCTTACCCTAAACCCTGAATCCTAAACCCTGAACCCCATAGGGTTCAGGGTTCAATGCGGCTTGGGTTCGGGTTTGTGGCTGATTGATCCACTTCTTGGAGCAATCAGCCACAATACCGTTCTGAAGACTTGTGAAAGTTTTTCATGATGCCAAGGCCACTGAACATGAGGGTTAAGGTTTGGGGAATGGGCTTGACGCTCAAAAGAGTAGAGGCATGTGTGGCCACCTCTCCGGCTCCCAAAACAAGCTTGGGAGCTATGGCCTGGAAGATGACACCTTGAATAGACTTAGGGGATAGACTATCCTTAAGGAGTTCCAGGAATCAGGGGTCCCTTTTTCTAACCGCAGTCAGGATCATAACTTTTGGGGTCTGTCGTATTGGGGTCCCACCTAAACACAAAACAACATGTACTCCACAGGCTGACGTCAAGTAAACAATCACTATGCATCCATACATGGGGGTTTCCCAAGATTAGGGGTACCATGTTGGGGGTTCCCTATAGTAGGGACTATAATATGTTGGGACTATATTGGAGTCTCCCTATTTTGGGAAACTACCACATAGTCCTCTAGAGAACTAAATGACGCTTTGGAGCCTCGCTGACTCTCATGCATGCAAACATATGCAAACCGCAAATCATGCATGTGAGCTCCTGGCCGAAATCCTATGACTGATTGGAGGCATGATGTATCCTTCTTAGTGTGCCAGAACCTTGGGCACCCTAGCTGGTGCCAGATTGCCTGCATCTACAACACAACACCAAACTACCCGCTTGCTCCAAACAAAACTACGTTAGACAAGAAGTCAAATAAAGAAGCGGAAAGAAACGAAGGAACCAACATAAACTCAGAAAGAAAGAAGAGTCATGAAATGAGAGAGAGGGAGAGAGAGACACACACAAAGACAGATGGAGACACATAAAGACATGAAGAGAGAGAGAGAGAGATAAGAAAAAAAGAAAGAGACATAGAGAGAAAGAGAGAGAGAGAGCAAAAGCATTGAGTCCGCCACCAGCTCCCTCTCTTCTGGAGGCAGACCCTGCCGTGCATCACCGTTCCAATTCCAGCGCATGAGTCAACTGCTCAGGGTTGGGTGGTTAAAAGGTTGCACAACCGTCGCAACAAGCTTCTAACCTTCAAGTTTCGCCTCCACGTCAGGTGAAAAGAAACATGGGTTGAGTTGAAGAGTTTAGGGTTTAAGGGCCTAGGATTTGAGAAATTTGGGTCGAAGGATTGTGCAGCTTCGCGTGAAGCGGCAAGGGTGGATGAGCCGGTGTTGGGCTCAAAGTGCAGAATGGTTTAGTGCGTAGGTTCCAGGGCTGAGGGTTTGGGGTTTAGGGTTCAGGGTTTGGTGTCCAGGGCGTAGGGCTTTAAGAGTGTGCACTAAAATACTAAATTCAAGGCCCGACGTCTTGAGTTCAGGGCATGGGGCTTTTGCGTTGTGGCCAAGTGTGTAAGTCGCAGGGCTTACTGCTTCAGCTGGGGAAGTATGGATCTGGAATTTAGGGCTCTAGGATCTTCATGCTAAATCTGAAACCCCTACATTCTTGTCAACTTCAGGGACCTTTCATCCTTTTAACTTGTAGACCTAAACCCTAAACCCTAGACCCTAGACCGTAAACCCGAATCTCGAGACCCTACATAAGCGGATCTCTCTTCAAATGGAGGTCTCCCCATCGATGAGGGTTTAGAGTCTAGCGGCCCCCCGAAGAAAACTCACCATGTTGAAAAGACCCCTGAACCCTACAAACTAGAATGCTGCAACCCCAAACCCCAAAACAAAACAGTCCTCATACCTTAGGAGGACCCTCCACCCTGTAATAGTGGTATAATAGGAAAATAATAGGACCTTAGTATAATCCTTATTATCCCTTATAGCCACTATTACAGGGTAGGGGGTCCTCCTAACTCATACCCTAAGATCCCTACAACCCTGCAACCCTGGAGCTTCACGACGCCAAACCCTAAGCCCTAAAATCTATAGTCCCTGTTAAGTAGATAGAATATGGGGTATATGGCGATCTTATGCTAATATACCCAAAGCCATATTCTATCTACTTCAGGGGGACTATAACCTTCAAACTCTCAACTTCAAAACCGAAATCCTACAACCCTAAAATCCCGCTGCGCATGTTACCTCGTGGCCACCCATCCGCACACATCGCGAGGCCCGCTGGACCAGGTCTGAGTGCCTTTCTGGTTCCTTTTTGGGTTTCGGGTCTAGAGTTCAAGGTTTAAGCTTCCATGCTTAGGATTACGAAATGCCGTGCTTATAGTCCTCCTTAAGTAGATAGAATATGGTTTTGGGTACATTATAATAAGATCCCCATATACCCCATATTCTATCTACTTAAGGGGGACTATACCCTTAGGTAGGATACCCCCAAGCAAAACTAAGGGGGACTCTAGATTTTTTGGATTTCCAATGATCCAGCTTGGTAAGGATTGAAAGGCTGGAGCCTCGGGATGGTTCTTTATGTAATGAGGGTAGGGGCTTAGGGATTTAGGGGTTTAGGGTTTAGGGTGTAGAGTTTAGGGTTTAGGGTGTAGAGTTTAGGGTTTAGGGTTTAGGACTTAGGGTTTAGGGTTTAGGGTGTTTGAGGTCTTAAGCCTTACGCTCTCATGGCTTAGGTTTGGAGACTTGGACATTTGTTCTGAATTGTTTTGGGCACCGAGGCTTCAGGGTTAAGACTGTAGGGTCCCTATATAATGAATTCCCTTATTCCTACTAGCCCTAAACCCTACAGCGTCCAGAGTTTAGGGTTTAGGGCTTAGGGTCCAGTGTAGGGTCTGGGCTGAAGGGCTCGAGGGTTTTGGCTGCACAGGATACGGCTGGCATTCTTCTGAAAAGAGCTCCGGGCCTAGAGCTTTGAGGGTTTCGGGTTGGGGTCTGGGGTTTTAGGGCTTACGGGGTGTTAGATCTTGGTCAGGTACAGGACTTTTGGCATATTTAAAGTTGCACTTTTTGCTGATATCCTTGAGCTTTGGAGTGCGTAGTGCCGCCTGCACCAGTTGATGGCTCAGCGGTCAACTGATAATGTTCCACTTTTCGCCCTGCGTGGTGGTACCGTCAGCTTCGCTTATGCTGCTTAGCAGAATCTACGGGCTTCCGTGGGAGGGCGGGCCGTTGATCCAAAAGTCTACAGTCTACAGCCTGAAGCTTCAATCCCTGAATAAGAAGCACGTACCGTCAGTGACCCCTTAATCTTGCCCAAGTCATTGAATGAACAAACGTCAGCAAGTGCAAAGATACGTCCTGCCTCTGCACGACTATGCTGCAAGTCCAGGCACACATACCCAAGCACCGACTCTCACCAGAACAAACCGAATACACACCTTGTGGTTTCCATGAGTAGGGGAACCCAACATGAACCCCAAAATGCGATAATCCGTATTATGATGACTCCTGGAAACAAAATCCGATGAAAATGGGGGCAACCCGCAACCTCGCAAGCCCTGGTTTCGCTCGCTTGGACGGTCAGAGGGGACGTGGTACGTATACAAGTTCACCACAGAGTAATTCCGGTTATCCACATCAGTAACATACTTGCTGAGTGCCCTGACCCTGCAATTGGCCATCATATACTAACCGTCGGCAAGTTCTGGCATCTTTGGTTAAGTGCAGAACTTCTTGCATCAACAACTGTACTCGCCACACTTATCTTATCGCAAAATCACCGAGATCCTTCATAAAACCTGTACTAGCCACCTCAGGTGTTTGCAGCCTCCAAATTTGGAGCCTCCATTTGGGGGTTCTCCTCAAGATGAGACCTACATACACATGTATAAGAAGGTACAGAGAAACCCTTTCTAAAGCCATGTATGGGGTTTAGGGTTTAGGGCTTCTGGTTCATTAGGGCCCCTTGCTGCGAAAACCTAAGTCCCAAATCCCCAAATGCCCAGCCCGAGAACTCCAATACCTAATCCCTCAACCCAGGGTTTTTGGTTCAGGGTCGAGAGTTAAGTCCCTAAAGCCAACCCCACTTTTAAAGGGCCCAAGGGTGCGTTTCTATTACCCCGCAGCCTAAACAAAACCTAAACCCTACAGGTATAAACCCTACACCCCACATGATAAAACCTAAACCCTAAGCCCTAAACGTTAAACCTTGCATTATAAATCCCAAACCCTAAACCCTAACACCCCCAACCCCCAGAGAACTGCACCTCGCTGGCACTTCCACCAGGTGCCTTTGATGTTCATTTGCGTTTATAGTCCCCCTTAAGTAGATAGAATATGGCTTTGGGTATATTATGATAGGATCCCCACATACCCCATATTCTATCTACCTAAGGGGGACTATAGGCTTTAGTGTTTAGGGTTTAGGGTTTTGGATTTAGGCTTTAGGGTTCAGGGTTTGGGGTATAGGTTTGGGGTTTAGGGGAGGGGAGCCACCCCAATGTAGGGTGTGGAGCTTTGGGTTTGAGGTCAAAGGCTTAGGATTTAGCATCTAGGGCTGAGCGTATAGGATTTAAGGCTTAAGGCTTAGGATTCAGAATTAGGATTTGGGGTCTCAGATTTGGTCTTTACGTTCTGGGATTTAGCATCTGGGGCTTTACGGCTGGGACTTGAGGTTCAGGATATGCTCACGTCCGTGCCCGCTTTTTACTTCATCATGGACTCAGAGAGCGCAATACACCTTACTGAAGGCATCAACCTTCACTCAAATGATACGAGAATCCTTAACATGACCTAAGGTAGACCCTAAAACCTGAATCCATTCCTTCATCCATCGAGTTGGGGCTCCCTGAAGGAAGAGAAACATTTTGCAATTGCAGGATCCGGGTCAGGAATGGGTTTATGGCTTTGGGCTTAAGGGTTTGGGTTTGGGCGCTTACAGGTTTAGGGGCTGAAGGGTTTAGGGCTTAAAGCTTACAATGCAGGATCCAGGTACAGGCGCCGCACGTGCTTGAACTGGATGCCTTCGCCGGCCTGTGAAAGGCGATTCTAGGATCCTGTGGACTTGGGGTAGTTTACGGAGTGGGGCTTAATCATAAGATAAAGGTCCCTCTTAAGTAGATAGAATATGGCTTCGGGTACCTTGCAATAAGATCCCCATATATCCCATAGTCTATCTACTTAAGGGGGACTATACCCTTAGGTAGGATACCCCCAAGCAAAACTTAGGGGAGAATGTTCAGATCATGTCCGGACCCCTAGCATTTTCAGACATGGCATGCAGAGCCTGAGAGCAGATAAGAACCGAAGCCCCACTAAAACTCACTAAGACTGCGATTCCCGTAGGACTACTTGTCAATTGAGAGCTTTCATGAAGTTACGAAGGGAAATAGACTCTTACTTCCTATTGAGGAATCCTGTTTCCTCGAAGGGCTCTTCAGCTTGCTTTGAGCTCTACAATGGCAAGCTTTGGGCAGCCTCCCGCGAACAAGGATTGATCCCATGGCAAGGACGAACTCTTCTTCCGGCTTGCGAAATCACACAATATGGAGCTAGATTGGGATAATGGAAAAGAAAAAGGAAACTACTGTAGTACATTGGGGTTATATGGGGATAATGGAAAATGGAAACTACTATAGCATATTACACAACTACAATGGGTTCTATTGGGATTATAGGGTACATATTGGGGTTATATAAGGATAATGGAAAAGAAAATGGAATCTACTAATTTGGGTTCTATTGGGTTGATAGGTTTACAATTTACAACAGCGATGAATATGCTCACTGTTCGGATTGTCTTGCGGAGGTTACGTCAGCGCTTTTCGGCGGGAGACTTCTTGCTAGGGCCTGCTAGGGTTCATTGGTTTGCAGTGGCAGCTGCGACACAAAGGAAGCCGACAGTCGGGCTTGCTGGCAATAGGGCTTATGTTTCAGGCATGAGTTTCAATGAGAAATGGCACAAGCAAACATGCGTACCTAGCTGTCCAACTACGGGCAAGCTCCCACTGAATGCTGCAACAAGGACGGCAATCATCGAAGTCCGACCACTACTTTTTCTTGCTCGCATGGTCTTCCTATTCCGATTACTATTGCCATTACCCATTCCCTATTGCGTATGACCTGATACTTCTTGCGCATTACTGATTACAATAGCTATTGCATCTTTGGATGCTGGGATGGCCAAAAACTCCTTAACCCTGCGACCTCATAAAACATAAGAAAGCCATCAAACAAACACCCTAATTTTGTGACACCCTCTAGAGACCTGCCTGTGAGGTCTCGGCCACCAGCACGCGAAAGCGCTCGCCGCCTGGGCTGCAGGTTTCTGCTACCATTATATTGGGGTTGTATTGGGATAATGGAAAAGAAAATGGAAACTACTATAGTATTAGGGTTCTATTGGGGTTATATTGGGATAATGGAAATATTAGGGTTATTATCCCCCTACAATGGAGAATCAAATGGAAAAGAAAATGGAAAATGAAATGGAAACTGGGATTATAGGGTAGTATATAGGGTATATACCGTGGGAAGCCCATGAGGTCCACTCGATAGTCACGCCTGAACCCATGAAACTTTCAGCATAAGAACTCCCGGCAGAGTTCTGGTCAGTACTTAGAAAACCAGCAGTGCAGCAGTGAAAGCAATAGCAGAAAGCTAGCTCATCTGCTTCCGGGCCAGGTGCGAAGATTGCGCCGGGCATCGTTGAAGTCGCCTCAGGTGAATCGGCGCCTACGCTCGGGGGTCTCTCCACATAGAGTTACCTTTCGCGTTTCGTCAGAAAGGATCAGGTCAAGAACTTGGTTCCAGGGCATATTATACGCTGAGGGTCGCTGCGGCTTATTCTGTTTGAGTTTGGGTCCTGATAGTAATCCCTATAAAACCCATTATAGTAGTTTCCATGATCTTTTCCATTACCCCTATATCACCCCAATATATACCCTATAATCCCTATGTAACCAATTACAGTAGTTTCCATTTTCCTTTCCATTCCTTCCTTCCTAGCTTTTGAAAGGTGATAACTCATCTCCCACACACTTCACTTTACCTCGTGACAAACGGCTCTTCTAGGTTGCAGGACCCACGCTGTGTCCTCGAAGCTGGGAAAATCCAGGTGAGCTATAGCCTAAACTCCTAGTATCCCCCTTACTAACCCCAATAATCGTCCCCTATATAGTCCCCTATAGTTCCCCTTTGAGGAGTTTAGACTAGTTCTACTGTGCTGAGGCGTTCAAACCGACATCACAAAAACTCGACTGCTGGCTGCCTGCTAGATGTCGTAGCCTAAAAACAGTCTAGCTAGCTAATTTTTGATGCTGGTACAATCCCTGATGGATCTTTACAGTCGTTTGAGAGCTGATTGTAAGCCATGTAAAAACCTAAACACCTATTCTGGTAATGTAGGTTCATTGACATATCGTAGTTTCCAGAAATTAGGATCCACCAATGTAGAATCCCTTTTCAAAGGACCCCGAAAGGGACCCAAAATATTTTGAAAGCCTAAGATGGGACCGCTCATTGGATGAAAACCCCATGAACCCTAGACCCTAGACCCTCAACCCTTCCTGGGACTCCTTGCATACCTGGCCCTGGATTCATGCCAGTGGGGAGCGTCGGGCCAATGTAAGGGGTTTAAGAGGGTTCAGGGTGGGGAGTGAAAGGCTTGGGGCTGAGAGTGCCGAAACCCAAAACGCTCAAGCCCCTACTCTGAAGCCCCTAAGTCCTAAACCCTAAAGCCCCTAAACTCAAAACCCTAAAGCCCCTAAACCCTAAACCTTTTTTGATTTTGAGTTTGGTTTACTTGCTGTCCCTCTGCGGCTGCCGGGGCTAGGGCTTCAGGCATTTGAGCCTTTGGCCCCCTGAGACTGCATACAACATATTCCCTCATTCCCTCTGCTACTACGGGGTTTACGGTATAGGGTTTGGGGTTCATTCCCTATATTACAAGGTTTATGGTTTATGGTACAGGGTTTGGGGTTTAGGGTTAAGGGTTTATTCCCTATTTTACCCCTATATAGTCCCCCATATAGCCTTATATTACCCCCTATAGTCCCTATATAACCCCATTTTTTAACCCCCATAGTCCCTATACTCCCTACCAACCCCCAAGTAAGGAAGAAGTATCCCAGCACAATTTAGAATGGTTTCAATTCCCAACTTAAGGCCATTTTGAGAAAACAACGTTTAGGGTGAGGTCGCGTGACCCTAAACCCTAAACCCTATACCCTAAACCCTAAACCCTATACCCTAAACCCTAAACCCTAAACCCTAAACCCCAAACCCTAAACCCCAAACCCCAGGTGTCCTGAGTTCGGAGCTCAATTCCTGCAAGGTGGCAACTTTGAAGCCTTGCTTCTTCCCCGTTTTTCGAAGAATCTGCGCCAGGGGATTCTATGAGCTATAGTCTAAACTCCTTAAAGGGAGGACATATAGGGGATTATATAGGATTTAGGGTTTGGGGTTTAAGGTTTAGGGTCTGAACTCCTTAAAGGGGGATTTTTGAAGGGGTTATATAGGGGACTACTATAGGGCTTACTAAGGGGGATACTAGGAGTTTAGACTATGGATTATATGAGGTTATATCGGGCTATGTGATCATATAGGGTAATATAGGAACGATGGAAAAGAAAATGGAAACACTGTTTAAGAATTTAGGGTTACGAAGATTTAGGTTTAGAGCAAAGTGGAGGTGTGTTTCCAGGATGCACTACTGTATTGCTCGAAGGTACAGTGAAACGGAGAGAGCTCGATGATTTGCGTTACTAACTTGCAAGCCTTAAACGTCGAGTTGCCCGGGCTTACAGAGGCAAAATCCTGGGGTCATCGCTTCAACAACCTAAAGGGGCAAAGACTTTAGCGCTGGCTATCTGGGGCTTCTCAACATTTGGGGTCCGTTGGGACTCTAGGGATATGAGGAATGTAAGTCGTATCTGAGGGTCTGAGGGTCCCGACTAGCATACGAGCGCCAGGGATATGAGGTCTAAGGCTATGGGCCATTTTGACAAACGCCCATCTGTGAGGAAAGCATCCGCATTCAGGTGAGCCTCCTGTTGGTCAACTACAACAGCCGCTGTGGGGGGGGGGGTCTTGAATACTCATAACACGTTTTGATGTACACTGTACTACAGATGTACGGTTACAAGAAGATAATGTCACTGATTGTTCAGTCAGGCTTCTACATGTCCTGTTTGAAGGTATTAGAAAGGTTACACAAAAGAGGCCGACCACCTACGGTTGCTGTTGCTTTTCTGCTACCTTCCCCTAACTCAACATGGAACCCTTGAAGACCTTGCCCTAAGCCCTAAACCATGAGGGCTTAATGGGATAGGTTCCCCCTTGTGGCTTTGGGTAATATGCCCCATTTTCGATCTACTTAAGGGGGACTATGCAATTCGTTGCGGGGAGAGTAGGGCTCGATCAGACTCTGGAAAAGCTCTGCTTCACAAAAGCATGGCAGGGTAATACCCGAAATAAACACGCAGTTTAGGGTTTAGGAGTAAGGGACATTACATGGTCATGCTATAACAATTTTCATGTTTCGGGGTCCTCATCATAAGGGTCCAAGGACCTGAGCAAAAATCCTTCGACCAAAAATACACCTCCAGCAGGACTTTGTAGCCCGTCTGTCGCGACAGCATCACCACAGCCTGGCATGAAATCATGGGTCCACCTTTCGGGGTCCTCATGCTCATAAAAATTGGTAATCCTATTCTTCGTGTTCCCGTTCCCCTGCTCTGGACCCCAAACTGTCAAACCCTAAACCCCTAAACGCCTAAACCCTAGGCACCACGAAGAGATGCTAGAATCAAGTAAGTCTACCCATGCTCAGATTGGCATGAGGAACGAGATCCCTCGAGCAGTCCCTACATGATCGCCATAATGAATAAAAGGATTTTAGCAACCCCAACCCCCCACAGTAGGACCCTATAACCATCATATGGTAGTAATAGGGTCCTAATTTTGGGGGGGCTGGGATTCCCTAAACCCTGAACCCTAAACCCTAATTTTTGGGGGGGTGGGGTTACCAAAATCCTTTCATTAGCAATGATCCCTTGAAGTCCTTCCCTTGATTCCCAACTAAGCATTGGAAGGTTGACATGCTTTGATGTGCATATATGGAAGTTTCCCTAAACAGGGGGACCCCAACATAGACCCCAGAATACTACAA
>CAJNIZ010012858.1:3024-22770 GCA_905231905.1 Symbiodinium pilosum
CACTCTCATTTAGGGCCTCAGTACCCAGTACTAGGGGCACCATAGCCCCAATTCAGGGTACCAGGAGGGTCTGGGTTCCTACAGTTCTTCATATTTCCCATGCAAAGCCTTAGCTGGTCGAACTGGCTGTTTCTATTCCTGCTTTGGCCCTTGGCCGCCTACCGGCCAGCGCAGCGAGCACTGGCCGTCGATGGGAGTTCGAATTCTTCAGATGCGAGTGAGGTCGGGGAGTCTGAGTCCTTTTTTGCAGATAATTTTGCATGAGGAGCAATGCTGAGCTAAGGCTTTAGAATTGAGGGGCGCTGTACGTACTGTGCAATCTAGAGACACTGTAGACTTGACATCTCAGGTTACTATTCCCATGACATCTGCCGATGTTTGATCAAAGTGGTGCCGTTTCTTACCAATTGCTGGCCGTTACATGGGTCATGTCTCAGAAATGACCAAAACCCTAAATTCTAACCCTAAACCCTAAACCCTAAGCTCCTCAAGGAACGAACGGTGACGCTACAGCCCGGCTTGGTTGGCGTGACCACACGTTCAAGTACAGGAGAGATCTTGAGTGTGCTGCCTGGGACGCTGCTGGCTTTGTTTAAGAGGGTTCAAGTTTAGGTTTTAGGGCAATTAGTGGGTTAAATGATTTAAGGAGTTGAGAGTCTAGGTGTTCATTTCAATGTCAGGTCTAGTTTAGTGAGGCAGTAGTGTGGTGCTCACTCTGGTGGATGAACCAGCCCCTCACTCACAATCTCTAAGCCTCTAGAGCATCCCAGCCATTTCATGCTCCATCTTTTGTTCCATTTGATGTTCCGTTATTTGGTAAGATCCTGAAAGCCTAGCTCCATGAGCCCGAAACCTCACCCTTAAGCATGTTTCTTGGAATGCTGTCGCGAATCAGCGCAGGCAAGCTGACAAGCTTGGACTCAAGGTTGGACAACGAATCATTCAGGTTGCTCACAAGACCTACACACGAGGAAGAATGACCCGCGCTCAGAAAGGGTCGGAAGAATACAGCATCACTCTTGAAGATCCATCGAAGTTTGCAATTCATGTTGGCAAGGTGGCCATGTATGCAAAAATTCCAGCTGGCGTTCTGGGTTGGCTGATGCTGTTCTCTCTGCCCTGCACCATATACAGCCGCCAACGAGCCACTTCTGGCTGGCACCTAGATGTGCTGAGCGAAGTAGTTGTGCATACAGTGGCTCCGCTTGCGGCAGTTGTGTCTGATGGAGCTCAGCTGTTGACGGTAATCCTGGATTGGCGTTACGCAAGTGCGTTAACCAAGGTACACGGACTGAGCTGTTTTTGCCTTCAGCTAGGCGCCCTGATTGGCTTAAGGTGCTTGCGGAATCCTCTTTTGCAAGTGCCTTTGGACGATGATGCAGCCAGAGCTGTGAGAAGGTTGGACATTGCTGCCGGGATCTTGTGTTGGCTCTTCGTTGCCTGTGATACCACATGGGCCTGGTCCATGTACGGCCCATGCGCAAGTGATTCCGGGTGCCATGGAAGACTGGACGTGGCGCATCTTCTGGCAGAACCTGAAGATTCTGCAACTTATTATTTGTTGTTAACCTTTACGTGGACTGCCTCACGCGTGTCAGCAGTGGTCCAGCAAAAGATGATGCAGCTGGGGAATGCAATGCCGTGTGACAGCAATGAATCCGCGCAGCGTGTGCATGTGCCATGCGCAGACATGTTGAATGATGTTGGTCCCAAACTCGCAAGCTTCGGATGGACACTGATTTTGATGAGTCCCAACCTCCTGACTTCGTGCTTTCTATTCTACATCAAGGCACAAGTCGTTGCCGATCTTGCTTCAGTTACCACAGCAGTGTATTATCTAGGCCCAGCACGCCGTGCTGTGGAGTCTGCAGCCATGTTCTTGGGTATTGTCATAGCTCCCTTCACGCTCTCTGCTGCCACAAAGCACTTTCAGCGGAAGCTGAATGAATTGCGATGTCGTGATGCAAGCCTGTCCATACAGGTTGAAGAAGTGGAGCGTATGATCGCCAACCTGAACGACGGACACGGCTTTGGGATTCCAGTGTTTGATGGTCTGGTCCTAACACGAAGCTTGTTGGAGACGATGCTTATCCGGGTTGTGTTAGCAGGCACGGTCATCAAGGCATATGTGGACACTGCCGAGGGCTTTAACAAGGAAGAGGCTGAAGATGAAGTTTTGGGAAGCCAGCTTACTTTCATGGCCGCCATGCTTCAAAACATTACAAATGGCAGTATGGCTTTGCAGCAAAAGTCCCAGAGCTCGATATAAAGCTGTTGTTTCACATTGGCTTCTCTTCAAGATCTTGAGGAGCCCTTCTTCTTTTTTTGCTGTGGGGGGACTGATGCATTCGCTGCTCAGGGCGGCATTCGCAGAGGTGTCAACTTCGCAGTGCTCCAATGAAAATCAATGTTGATCTAGAATTGGCGCCCGCCCAAGGCCTCCTGAAATTCCTCTGGGGCTTCTTAATGTTTTTGAGCAGATGTATGATATATTACTAGAAAGTACACAGGAGTCTCTGCCTAGAAGGGTCATGAAGGGTCCACAAGCATCAAATGCGAGTGGGGTGTTTGGGCTTCCATATTGGGGTCGTTACAAGGGGGAAGGGGTTCCGGGTTTAGGTTGTGGGGCTACCGCACGAAGCCCTGAACCCTCAACCTTTAAGCCCTACTAAGAACAGCACGAATCTGAGGGCCCCAAATTCTAAACCTTGCTTACCACTGCATCTTCATACTTCGGCCAGACTTAGAATCCCACGGTGGTGTAGGACCCAGGTAGAGAGAGTTAAGCATCCATCATGCAGAGTGCCCTGAACCCTACACCCTAACCCTATAAACCCTACCCAGTCCACCTCCTTATGTTTTGCCTAATGATCCTGTATAGCCCCCGTGAGCCCTAAAATGTGAAACACTGAACCCTATAGCACCCCCACAAATCCACTTAGCCGCCAATGTCCGCCAATGGTGGTTTAAGACGTCGGGCCTTAGCTCAAGCCATGTTCAGGACATGCCCTCCTTACTGTTGTAACAATCCTAAGCCCTAAAGTATTTTCCATATTCTTTTCCGTTCCTTAATTCTACATCCTTCCCTGAATGTTGAACCCTGCAACCGTCTAAAGTCCCTAGGCCCTCAGACCCTAAATCCTGGCCAGGCCGTATGAATCCTGGTCCCCTAGTCTCTATGAAACCTGAATCACGTTTTCCTTAAAAAATAAACCCTGACAATTAACCTTAACCCCTTAATCCTATACCTCCTATACCCCTTAAAACCCAAAACCTCAATACCCTGAAGCCCTAAACCCAAAGCCCTAAACGCTTAAAACCCCAAACCCCTAAACCTCAAACCCTAAACCCTAAAAACCCTAACCCGAAAGCCTGAAATTGTACGCGTATCAATCCTGTGGGCCAGGGCGAGATGCTGCCTGGCATGACTTTCACCATTGAGCCGCCTTCTTAGTTTAAGGATTCGAGGATTGAAGGAGTCTGGGATTTAGGGATTCGAGGATTCAGGGTTTAAGGTTTAGTTTCGAGGTTTAGGGTCTAGGCGCTTAGGGCTTGAGGGTTTAGGGGTTAAGGGTGTAGGGTTTCGGGTTTGAGGTTTAGGGTTTGAGAAGGATCAGCGGATATGAAATGGGTTTATATAGGTGCTGTATAGTGAGCATGACAAACTAGTTTGAAACTTTCATTTAGGGTTTAGGTTTTTGTGTTCCGGGCTATTTGGTGGCTACTAAAGTCCTGCATGACCCAAAGCACCTTGTACCTTGGGCACTGAAGGTTTCTGGTAGATCACGGCGATGCAGGATCATAATTACCAACAGTAGGCATCAGGGTGCGGGGTCTTGAGGCTGAGCCACTTTCTCAGCTTGTGGGATTGGAGGGTATAGGATTTAGGGCAGTTTCTCGGCCAAGGGTTCAGCATTGAGCGGCCTTCTCATTATGCAGTGTTATGTAGATTGCATAAGGATTAGGGCTTATGATTTCGAATTTAGGGAATACAGGGCGTATAGAGCTTGGGTTTCACAGATTGAGCCGCTGTCTTAGTGGACTGGTTACTTGTTTCGGCTTCTCTTCGCTTCAGGCTCTTGAGTTCAGGGCTTAGGGTTTAGGAATGGGGGTTGGAACAGACAGCCTGATGAGGTGTTGTAATCTGGGTTCTCAACAAAACGGGCTTGCTTTCAAATGCCCATGTGCCAGTAGCTTGTGGGCCCAGCTTTGGCTTGATGATGGTTGAGGGAAACAGGGTCTAAGCAAGCTCTAAAAGGTTCGGAAATGGCCTTATGTCACATTTTAGCTAACTTTATCTAAAGTTCACGCTTCAGGGTTATTACTCCACTGTAAGCCCTGAACGCTAAACCCTAAATCCTAAACAAGGTTGCCGCTTCAGGGTGTGTACTCACCTAAAACCCTAAGTCCTAAACCTCAGAGCCCGGAACTTCATGTGGGTTGCAGCAGTTTGGGCAAGCAGCAGCGATGACTGGCAGGCGCCTGTTCAGGTTGCCTGCTTCTTGGAAAGATTCATAGTACTACTGTTGATGCTGAAAACCTTCTGGGGCCTTGGTATACTATAGTACCGAGATATAAGATACTTTGTGTCAGTACCAACCCCGTAATACCTTCGTTCATTATTCAACGGTCCATCCCGTTGTACATTTCATTTTCCATTTGATTCTTTCCATTGTCCCAAACCACGCGCACAAACCTCAAGCCCTAAACCCTGAACCCTAAACCCTAAAAATGTAGACCCGTGCATGTGCTCCCAAGGCCGGTGCTTGTGGAGAATTGCGACACAACCTACCTTCAGTGGGATGACAACTGGCACCATGGCAGACAAGACCTGGTTTGGAGCTTTTGGGTTCGGGTGTTCGGGTTTAGGGTTCAGGGTTTAGGGTTCAGGGTTTAGGGTTCAGAGTTCAGGGTTTGGGGTTCAGGGTTTAGGATTTGGGCTTCAGGGTTACGGAAGACTGCACGGGCGATGGATTGATGAGTACATAGGGTGTAGGGTGAAGCGTTCAAGGTAATGGGCTTCACCTGGGAATATCATGTCCTCATCAGGGTCCGGCGGTCTGGCTTTGGAAATTTACTTGCAGTTGCTGAACGGGGATTTGGGGGGTGAATCTCTACAACTCTCTGTGTATATTGCCCATAATATATACTCTGTTGTAGAAAGCCATCGCCTGGTTTCAAGCCCAACAAGTTTAGCACTGCTGTGATGTAGGTCACGTGCTGGCAAGTCTTTGATTACCACGTACCTCAGTCTGGAAAGCATTTTCCCTAAAGTTTCAATGCACAAGTTACCTGGGGTTTAGCGTTCAGTTTTGGGGGTTCCGGGATCAGGACAACAGAGCATGAAATGGAAAAGGAAATGCAAGCCGAAATGGAAACTACAATGTAGGGTTCCTCCAAAGGTCCATCGTACAATAATCACATACTTTGGGGCCTATACTCTAAAATCTAAACCCTAAACCCTGGTTTTGTTTGTAGGTTTTGGGGAGTATATGACAATGGTAGATAGCGTGTTTGGGTTCAACTTTACTTTATTTCAGCTCAACAAGCACACTAGAGCCCACACCCTGAGCCCTAACCTGAGACCTTAGCCCGAAAGCCTAAATCCCAAACCCCTAGATGGTGAACCTGCGAGACCGAGACCCTTGAAATACTCCAAGCCCTAGATCCTTCAGAGCAGAGATGCAGGAAGCCAGGGAAAACTTCCAACCTCAAACCCAAAACCCAGAAATCAAGGGCTTAGGGCTATATAGGGATAATAGAAAAGCAAATGGAAACTATTGTGGTTTGGTTATTTAGGGTTTTAGGGTTCAGGGTTTAAGAGGACAGGCCGCGCTGCTCTTACAGCCTTAGAGGCGGCATTGGGGGTTTGGGGTTTAGGGGTTTAGGGGTTTAGGATTTTAGGGTTTAGGGGTTTAGAGTTTAGGATTTTGGGTTTCGGGATAATGGAGAATCGGATGTTGAAGGAAAGGGAAACTGCAATGGGCACTGGGATCATATGGTGGTTTGTAGGTTTCAGGGAAAATATTTTATAATTGAAAGCCCAATCACCACCAGTTACCCAGTTACCTGTATTGAGTTCTTGTCCCCTAGTCTCTTACTATAAGCTTTGCTATCTATTTCGCAGGAACCTACTATACAGGTAGCTAGGCCTCAATGCCGGTAGGAATGTTCGACTGTTGCCTTGTTTTGCCATGTTATATGGGCTATAGTCTAAACTCTTTAAAGCGGGTTATATAGGGGATTACAGCCTATATCTTAGCACCAGAAACCTGCAGAGCCTGCTACGGGCAACTTACACCCAATGTTTTCCTCTCTCCGAACATGATTTGTGAGAAGCAGCGTGTGCCAATGCAGCGACTCGTTCTGGCAAGTTGTGGGCCCTGCCATTGACGCCAATGACCGCCTCCTGGCTGGTGTTGCAGCTTGGCGCTTCGACGGCTTAGGGTTTAGGGTTTAATAGGGGTTTATAGGGTTTAGGGGTTTATAGGGTTTAGGGGTTTATAGGGTTTAGGGTTTATAGGGTTTATAGGGTTTATAGGGCTTATACGGGTTTATAGGGTTTAGGGTTTAGGGAGTCCAGCGGCGCCGTAGTCCCAGCGGCGGCAGGTTGCGGAGGTTCGTGCGGATTCTGGTCACTGTTCTTTGGTGAGCTGGGCAGGCGCGGATGCATTGTTACCCCAAACCCTATAAACCCCAAAACCTGTACACCCCCAACCGTAAGCCCACAATCCCTAAACCAATGGGAACCAACGTCAGACCTTCTCGTAAACCCTAACCCCTCTACCCCAAACCCTATTCCCTAAACCCCAAACCCTATTCCCTAAACCCCAAACCCTAAACCCTAAACCCCAAACCCTAAGCCCCAAACCCCAAACCCTAAACCCTAAATCGCCCCTGCCCACAATACAACAGCCCACAGAGAGATCCTTTCAAGCGGAGCATCATGAAGTTCCCCAAAACTAGGGTTTGGGGATTAGGTTCTACACTCTTTAGATGGGTTTATATAGGAAGTTATTTGGGATTATATAGGGTTTAGGGTCTAAACTCCTTGAAGGGGGTTATCTACAGGATTATATATGGGACTAGTATAGGGCGATTAAGGGGGTACTAGGAGTTCAGATTATAGCTCAGGTAGGGATACTAGGGTTATATTGGGGTAATAGGGATGTACTGGAGAAATTGAAACCACTATTTGGGATTTTCGGGGGGTGGGAGGCTTTAGGGCGTAGGGGGCTTAGGGTTTAGGGGATTTCAGGGGGAGGGGGTTAGGGGATTTACTTGGCTGTTTACGGGGTGCCACGGGCCAGGGGTGTAGGATAATGGAAAATCAAATGGCAAATGCAACGGAAGGCCACATGAACACTGGAGTTTCGTGCAGAATCAAACAAATTGTTCATTCTAAGTGGCGGTCGGCAAGAGCGGGGAGTTAGGGGTTTCAGCTGGATTTAACATAGCAAGGAAACCTGGTCATGTTCTATGTATCCATAACATGGTAACTTAATTGTCGCAGTCCTTGAGGGCCAAAAACCCCACAAAAGCCTGACATGAACATTGTCAGCAGTCTTCAGAACCCTAAACCACTAACCCTAAATCCTCAACCCTAAACCCTCAACCCTAAACCCTCCATTCAACCAATAAGGACGTACCAGACCACTACAAACTCTCGGTCGGCCAGGGGCCAAGAATGCAGAAAGTTTCAGGATTTCAGGCTTTGGGATTCAAAGCCTTGTGGTCCCCAAACCTTAAATTAAAACCTCATCCCGAAACCCTAAACCCCAATCCCTAAACCCTACCTGAACCCCAAAAGTATGTAGAATAATGGCCTTTTGGGCTATATTTAAGGGTTTTGGGCTATTATTCTACCTACTCTTGGGGCCCAGGTAATCCTTCAGCCGAGTCCAGGGCTCTGGCCTTAAAGTGTAGGGCACTTGGGTCATTCATGCTGGGATGGGCCACGCCGTGGAGGGTAAAGGGGTTAGGCTTTACCTGGACCTTCCAATGTAGTTCCTTTTTGGGTTTGTTATGGTTTTTTGGGTTAGGACTCTTATTAGGATTACCAAAAAGGTACTACATTGGAGGGTCTAGGTAGGGTTTGGCAAGAGGATTCCTTTTTAGGTCAACCACTTGTCTTGGGGTTCCAACCTCAACCCTAAACCCGAATCCCAAAACCTCAAAAACCCGAAGCCCTAATCTCAAAACCCCAAACCCGAAACCCAAAACCCTGAACCCGAAACCCTAAATAATAGTTTCCATTTTCTTCTCCATTATCCCTATATAGCCCCCAGAGAACCCCTATATAACCCAAAACCCTGAACCCGAAACCCCAATTTCAAAACCCTAAGGGTGTTTGGAGGTCGCATGAGACGGAGCAGAGTTGCGGTTCCAAGGATTTGACTAGGGTTTAGGGTTTGGGGGTTTAGGGTTTAGGGGTCACGTGCCTCTGCCAATCTGCGCCCCTTAGAGGGACCATAGATTTTGTAGAGGGTTCAGGGCCTTAAAGCATAAGCCCACCTGTAAACTACTTTCCATTTCATTTTTCATTTTCGTCTCTGATTTGTCAATTCCATTTCTCCGATTACTTTCAATCGTTTGTTTGTTCGCCGTTGCAATAAGTAATTCCTAGCATACACGGCCCGCAAATGGAAATCGCGGTCTTGGAAAGGCACTCCATCCATGACTTGAAAATCCTTGAATCCCTGAACCCATGCAAGCCCAAACCCTAAACTCTAAACCCTAAACCCTGAGCCTCAAACTCTGTACCCTAAACCCTAAACCCACAGGCCATGACTCTTTAGAGCCGAGCCAGAAGCTTGAAGTTTCGGTACGCTTAGGGTTTAGGGTTTAGGGTTTAGGGCTTGCTGGCCCTGAGGCGCAGTTTGAGCATACCATTCTCATTTCCGAGCTGCTTGGTAAGAGAATAGTTTAGAGTTTAGGGTCGGCTTAGCTTGGTGTACTTACTTTTTCTCGTAGCTGAATGTAGATATCAGAAGAAGAAACAAGTAGCCGCATAAAGTAAATGCATCGTAGCGGGACTAGGTCACAGGGTCCAAGGCTTCAGCGTGTGTAGCGCAGACACCAAAACAGGGGTCTTGAGTCAGCCCTTTTCCTTGTTTAGAGCCTATTTTCTTTATAAGATGAATCCCTAAACCCTTAAACCCGAAACCCGAAACCCCTAAATCCTAAACTCTAAGCCCCTAGACCCTAAACCTATGTTCAAACGGACCTTGTTAGTCCTATAGCCCCTAAATTCTTGGGAAACCTAGAAAAGTAGGGGCCTGTGGTCTGGAGTTTTGGATTTCAGATTTGCAGTGCGTGCTTTTTGGGGGCCATACGGTTTAGGGTTTAGGGCTTAGGGTCCCCTGAGTCTGTCGTCTACATTCCCATATCCCGTAGTTACTTCGGGGAACAAAATGTGCTCCATAGCTACATGGGCCCTGGTCATTCTGTCGCATGTCTTTATCTTCAAATTTACTACTTACTACTACTTGCTAGGTACACCCAACCCTTGAAGCAAGGACACTTCTATCTCCTCATAAAATGTTGGAACCTCCCCCCCTTCCGCGGCAGGCTCTACGGAGACTGGGGGAGGCTAATTGAAGCCACCCTGATAGGGTCACAGATTAAGCAACAACCTAGCCACATGCGCTTTCCTTGTCGTGGCCTTACCAACACTTCTATTCATTTGCAATAAGAACTCTCGAAACCCAAAGCCCTAAACCCAAAGCCCTGAACAAGTGTGACACTTGTTCTGGGAGCGAACCTTCCCACTCAGCCTCTGCAAACCACCAGTAGTTTGTTCTGTTCTTTTAATGGTTGCTTTTTCCACAATCCACAAGAAGTTTGTGGCGTGTCTCACGCGGATCGTCGGAAGCAGTCATTGCAAGCGTTTGCCTAAGCCCTAAACACTAAGCCTTTTTTGCCTGTGCCTTGTAAATCCCAACCAGTCCAGAAGCCGTCTACCCTAGAGCCCCAAACCCTAAACCCTGAACCCTAAAATCCTAAACCCTAAATAAGTTCTAGACATTTTGCCCACTACGCCTAAAATATGCGCCAGCAAGCCCTGCACAGGGTACATCCTTACATGATATACCCGCTACATATATGGATATAATATATATATATATATATCTCTCTCTCTCTATATATATATATACATACCCCCCTATATGAGATGCATATACTGATACATATACATATGCACGCATATGCAGATATAGATAGATAGATAAATAGATAGATAGACAGATAGATAGACACACACACACACACACCAAAATCCTAAATCCTAAACATGCAAATCCGAGTTCTCAGCCCCAAAGCTAAGTCTGAGGAATGGGAGAGAAGTTCTGACGGGCCCATCCGTCGAGGTGTTTACCGACCAGGGCCTTTCGTAGGTTTAGGGTTTAGGTTTTCAGGACGTAGGATGTAGGATTTAGGATTTAGGGCTCAGGGTTCAGGGTTTAGGATTTCGGGTTTATATGGTTTAATTAGGGCTTAGCGTTTAGGATTTAATTCAGGGCTCATGGACTCATGGAGCTTCCTAACTTACATGGTTGCTTGGGGTCTGCGTTTGACGTCAAGAACGGACGCTGTTATGTGCCAGGGGTGCAAAAAAAGTCGCGAACTGCCTGCAACATTAACAGGAGAGCTCAACTGACACCCCTCTCACCTCATAAGCCCTAGACCCCTGTAAGCCCCTAAGACCTAAACCCTAGACCCCTGTAAGCCCCTATAAGCCCTAAACCCTAGACCCCTGTTAACCCCCATAGCCCTAAACCCTAGACGCCTGTAAACCCCTATAATTAAGCCCTAAACCCTAGACCCCTGTTAACCCCCATAGCCCCAGCCCCTGGACCCCTGTAAGTCCCTAAAAGCCCTAAACCGCAGACCCCCATAATCCCTAAACCCTTACATTCTAAACGCAGGATCCGAAACTCCAAGCACCCGTTCGCTTAGGCTTTAGGATTTAGGGTTTAGGGCTTAGCGCTTAGGATTTAGCATCTGGGATTTAGGGTAAAGATTTAGGAGTTATGGATTAGGGCTTTAGGATTTAGGGTCTGAGGGTTTCGGGTTTAGGTTTAGGGTTGGGGACATGGATATATAGGATCCTAGAAGTCGGATTGTGGGATTCACAGGAATCTATAAGGATGTATATATATATATATAGGTATATATACGTACGTATAAGGTTGTGTGGGGCTGCATAATATGCTTTGGGGCTTGCACAGCTTTGAATTGGGGTCCGCTGAACTTTCCGTACTTGCCCTTTCCAAACAATCAGGCCTTCCTGTTCGATACTACCATGCATACTCAAGATTGTTTCTGGATCCTTGCCACCATAACCCCAGAATTTTGGCGAAATGGGACTCAACAGAAATCGGCAAGTGCACCTGTCGGTGAGAGTGCGGCGAAGACAACCCCACCCGATCGAGTTGTACTCTCCTTGTAGTGATAGGTTGCAAGAACCACCCAATATCTCGAACCCTGCAGGAGCTTCTGGAGGGTATGGGGACTTATGGTTGGAAGCTTCGGAGTGCAAGGCTTGCAGAGAGGCACGCGATCGACTTGCAATCTGCTGCATGAGCACAGCATCAAATTCATCTCATCGCTGGCGTTCAGCTGCTCACTGGTCCATGTATGCATGAATGGGCCGTCGCCCTATACCGAACTGTGATAGAAGAACAGGTGCCCTACGAATACTGCTGTCCTTTCAAATCTGGTTATCCTACAGCCTAGGCGCACTCTAGTCTTATGGGCTATAATCCAAATTCCTTAAAGGGGTTATATAGGGTTTGGGGGGCTATATGGGGGATTATATAGGGAGCGTTATAGAGCATATTAAGGGGAAGATTAGGACTTCAGACTATAGTTCTTACAAAGTTAGCTGCCCCCGAGCCGCTTTAACCATGTGGAACGCCCTCAAAAGTATAGTCCTCTTTGGGGCACTCTGAAAATGAGGGGCCGAAAAACTATAAACCCTAAACCCTAAACCCTAAACCCGGCACCCAGAAAGGGCCCATAACTTTGACGACCTCCGAAACCCTAACCCCTAAAATTTGAATCCCAGATTGCGTGATTCCTTTACGTGCTTCAAAGACTGATACTTGCCGAAAACCCAACAAACCCAAACCTGCACCCTAGACCCTAAACACTCTGAACCCTAGACCCTGAACCCTAAACCCTCGATTCGGACAGTAACCCCTCAAAGCCTTTCAAGCAATGCATCTTCAACATGGCTGCTTGGAGTTGCGTCCTGGCGCAGCTTCTGCTGGCCTGCCCTTGTGCTCAAGCCGTGGGGACTCTAGAGTTTAAATCCCCTGAACCTTCCCCAAAAGTAGGTGCTACATAGGCTTAGGGCTGAGGGTTTAGGGTTTAGGATGTAGGGTTTAGGCTTTAGGGCTTGGAGTTCAGGGATTATATTTGGGTTATATTGGGTGGTTTGGGGATAATGGAAAATGGAAACTACTATCGCGATTTAGGGGGTTAGGGGGCTTTAAGGTCCTTCTAAAGGGGTATATAGGGGTCACATAGGGACATGTAGCGTTTAGGATTTAGGGTTTAGAGCTTTAGGGCTCAGGTTTTAGGGTTTAGGATTCAGGGTGTAAAGCTCGGGGCCCAGGGCTCCCTGGCGTCTGCCAACGGGTTTAGGGTTTAGGACTTAGGGTTTAGGGTTGAGGGTTTAGGGTTTAGGGTCCCCAAAAGAAGGCCTAAATACGCCCCAGATGGGTTTGAATTGAGGCTTCCTTCGGCCCTGAACCCTGGGCCCCTGGGCCCCTGGGCCCTTAACCCCAAACCGCGTTATGTGTGGGGTAGGGGTAGCAGATAAAGGAAGAGGGGAGTTTACCACTCCATAGAGTATGGCCCCAAGGCTTTGACATTTTTGTAGGATGTTAGCAGTACAGTGGGACTTGGAAGCCCCGAGCCCAAAACGTTAAACCACACCCTAAAGCCTATACACTGAACCCTAAACCCTGGTTAAACCTGGAACTCAAAACCCTAAAGCCTATCACTATGGCCCATGAAGCCTGGTACTTCTCCATATATATTCTATAGTAGTTTCCATTTCCTTTTCCATTATCCCAATTTTACCCCAATAGAAGCCCGACATAAACCCTAAACCCCATATACCCCTATATATCCCCTATAAACCATATACCCCTATATATCCCCTATAGACCCCCTATAAACCCCTTTATATCCCCTTATAAACCCCTTTAAGGGGACCCTATGTTATACCCCCTGTGGCCCATGAAGCCTGGTACTTTCAAATCCTGGGGCTCCATCATAGCAGGGTTGGCTTTGTCCATTCTTTTGAGTTCTACCAGTGTTTAGGGTTTAGACCCAAAGAATTTATGATTTAAGATGTAGGGCTTGGGATTTAGGCTCTAAGTTTAGGATTTAGGGTTTAGTATTTAGGGTTCAGGATTTAGGAAGTAGGGTTTAGGGCTTAGACCCAAAAGACCTCAAGTTTTGGATCTCCATATGGAGATTTCGACTATATGATCCTGCAAGTGAAGTCTCTTGCGTTGCGGCAGATCTTGTTTTTGTTTCTTGTTGTTGCCATTTTGTTCGGCGGCGTGTTATTGCATTTACCGTGATTTGCCTGTTTTTTGGCTTGACTATTTCTTTTGGCGGTGTTGCACTGGTCTTTATTGGGGTAGCACTCTAACCCCTGTGCCAAGTAAGCCCTAAGCGCTGTGTTTGCTGCAGAAGGTCCTTGGGTTCCCTAACAGGTTAAACCCCCACACCCTGTAGGGTTAAGGGTTTTCGGGTTTAGGGTTTAACCCTGAACCCTAAACCCTAAGCCCTGAATTAGACCCTGAACCCTACAGCAAACCCTAAGCCCCAACCCTTAAACCCTGATTAGACCCTACCCACTCAAACATAACTGTGCGGGAGCTTCTCGAAGAGAATCTGGTGAGTCTGAATCCCAAACCCAGGCCCTTAATCCCAAACCCTACTGCCCTACTGTAAGTGCAAGGTTTAGGATTTAAGGTTCAGGGTTTAGGATTTAGGGTCTAGGGTTTAGAATTCAGGGTTTAGGATGTAGGGTTTAGGGTTTAGGATTTACGGTTAAGGGTTTACCCAGTGACCCGAATTGCAAGCGATCTTCTGTTTCCTAAACTGTGCTGAGGACAGTGAGGGAGCGGCTGTCAACAACAATCCTTGTGATCCCCTATGAGAGTCCCTAATTATATGCACTCCTCCGCCACTCGCGCTTGGTAAGTAAGCCCCATGAGCCCGTGTAAAATCCTGGTGTTCGTTTCATTTCAGGGTCTGTGTGCTTTTCCACCTGGTTGTCCACTAAAATTCTAAATCCACTGAAATGGCCATAAGTTGTTGGGAGGTCAAATCATCCAAACCCTACATCCTACTTGGAGGGTCAGGGGAACATAGCAAGTAGCTTCATGATCCCCCTACAACACCATGGGGATAACTACACTTGAACAGTCCCCCTGACCCTCCAGGTAAACCCAATATGCCAAAGTCTATAGTTTGGGTACTGCCCCCGCTCTGTGACAGGTGGATAATATTGATAATATCGTCACTTAGAGCCCTTAATATGACCCCCTAATACAGACTGTTACTGTGTGGGGTCAGCACCTTATCTGTAGTCCCAAACCTCCGCGAGCCAAAAGCTTGCGAAACCCTACCTGTGGCTCCAATAACCTACAGTTTAGTAGTAAGTACCATTAAGTAACCCTTAATTAGTAGGTATAACCCATAAAACTGTAGGTGATTGGGGTTACAGGTATACCCTAAACCTCAGAAGGCTCAAGGTTCCAGTAGAATCCGAAGTGCTGGACACGGCTGGAAGCATGGCGATTGCTCCTCACCAGCAGTCACTCCCCCCATAAAACCCTACAGTAAATCTTAAACCCTAAGCCTTAAACCGCGTGCTGGCAGAGCCAGTTCTGGGTGTAGGTTTTTCTCAAAGAGCGTTAGTTCAGCTACGCGGTTTAGGGTGTGAAGGGTTTAGGGCTAGGAAATCTTGTCATTGACCATACGCGGTTCAGGGTTTAGGGTGATGTTAGTTTCAGTTCATCAGCAGCATTTGTTGAAGTTGTTTGGGGTTGGGGTTCTGGGTTTAAGGTTCAGGGCTTATAGGGTTCAGGGTTTGTTGGGGCATGGGGCTTACACGTTTAGAGCATACAGGTGTTTATCTTCGTCTAGGGTTGCTATGAGTTTAGGGTTTGAGGTTTACGCTTGGTAGGTATTTTTGGGTGTAGTGCTCCTATGAGCTACGAGGTTGTTATTTAGGGATTATATGGGCGAGCATTCTAGGGGTTATTATAGGGGATATTAGGAGTTGAGGCTATAGAGCTCATATGGGGGTTTCGGGGTTTGGGTTGATAGTGGTCTACGGCTTGAGAGCCTGCAAGGGTTGAGCTTTTGGTGTGGGTTTAGCTGCTTGGGTGCTTGGGCTTTCATTGCCCCAAACCCTAAACGCTGAACCCCTAAACCCCTAAACCCTAAGCCCTTTAGGGTTTAAGACGTTGGGATTTTGGGGCCTAAACCCTAAACCCTAAGCCAAACCGTAGACCCTAAACCCGAACCACGGACATGGATGAGCCATAGTCTAAGCTCCTTAAAGATGGGGTTATGTATATAGGTGGTTATATCGGGTTAAGTTAAGTGTTTAGGGGTTTTGGTTTAGGGTCTCATCTCCTTCAAGGGGGTTATACAGGGGATATATTATTGGGGGCTATAATAGGGGTTATTAACGGGATACTAGAAATTTTGATTATAGCTCAGATGGGGATATGATCTTAGGTCTTAACCATGGGCCTCCAAGAGAAGTATAGAACGGCCCCCGGATCTAGGACCCCAAATCGGCTTATGTTCAGAAACCTTTATGTTATATAGATTTTCCGGATCCTTGGGGAACCTACCTCTTAATCAACGGACTCTTCTCACATATGAGTGGCTGCGGTGTGCTTTCAAAAGACCTCTTGAGGGATACTGACATGTTCAGGAGGCTACCGTAAACCCTAAACCCCAAAACCCTAAACCCCTAAATCCTAACCACTAAACCCTAAACCCCTAAACCCAAAACCCTAAACCCGAATACTGACATGTTGAGGGGCCTTAGCAAGTCAGCTGTACAGGTGATCAAAAGCAAGCCAACCCCAATGAGGGATTTGCAAGCACAATTTGAATTATGACCTACTTAGGGTTTAGGGTCAGGGGTTTGGGGTCTAGGGGTTAGGAGTATAACCTACTTACCAGGATTTTGTTGAGCTTTCAAGGATTTCGTAGGTTTTGCTAGGGGCTCACATGCAAGTTCAAGGACATTTGCGATTTGAGGGGTACAGGGCGTTCTGGGAATACGAGCCCTAAACCTTAAACCCTAAACCATACACCATAAGTCCTAAACCCTTGAACCCTTAAGCCCTAATCCTTGGGAGGTCCTTTTAGGGACCCCGACACCCAAAACCATGATCCCTGAATTTGAAGGCCTCAACCCCGAAACCCTAAACCCCCAAACAGCCACAGCCTGAGCTCAAAACCCCTATAAAGCCACGAGCCCTACGCCCTAGGTGGACCCCCCAGCCAGTAATAGTGACTATAAGGGATAATAGGGATTATATTAGGGTCCTCTTATATTCTTATTATACCACTATTACAGGGTGGGGGGTCCTCCTAACCTACGCCCTTCGCCCAATCCCAAAACTTTGAACGGCAAGCCCGAAAGCTCTAAACCATACTTTCCATTTCATGCTTCTGGCCATGTGACTCTCCATCATTGCGGGACTACCCCGTGAATCCCAAGCCCCGAACCCAACATATCCGTAGATCCCCTTTACGGGAACCCTCTACCCTAAACCCCGAACCCGACTCAGCCTAGGCTTGCCACGAGGCGTTTCAGCGGCAGCCCCATGCCAGCCGGTGGTCAACCCCATCCCCCCTGAAGGCTGCTTAAGTTCATATTAGGGTTTAGGGTTTAGGGTATACTTGAATGATACCTAAGCCCCAAAAGTAGGCAACATGATAGCACCAAAACCCCTAAAAAGGTTGAAGCGGCCATTATTCTACATGCTTTGGGGTCTTGGCAGGGTCTAGGGTTCAGGGTTCGGCGTTTGGGTCGCAAGGGCTCTTAAGTGCCCAAAATATGTTTGATTCTATATAGACTGTCAGGTCCAAAGTAGGTGTTATTTATGGACTTGGAGCCTCAGGGCTAGCCCTCTAGGACCCCAAACCCTAAACCACAAACCTAATCCCTAAACCTAGCATTTTAGAAGCGAAAAGTGGTTTATGTAGAACGACACACACCGGGGGGTTGGCATTGCTTCAGCGCAGCCAGTTTCATGGTAAACCCTATTCCCTAAACCCATAAACCCTAATCCCTAGCCCGAAGCCCCGGACCGGCCTCGAGTCTCGAAGGGGATACGAGAGTTCCTCACGGTCATCCTCTTGTCTCTCCTGCCTTGCGCACCTCTTCGGGTCTAGGGTTTACGGTCTAGGGTTTAGGGTTTAGGGTTAACTATTTTCCCTTATTTGGTTTTATAGGGACCCATCTATACGAATATTTTCCAACGGTCTCTAAAGGCCAACCAAGATTAAGACTGTAGTAGGTTCCACACATACACACTAAAGCTAAACCCTATAAACCCTGAACCCTAAACCCTATAAACCCTAATCCCTAAACCCTATAATCCCTGAACCCTAACCGACACCTTTACACGAGATATATGGGTGGTTGCCAAAATATTGATCCCTTTTGTTGGATCCCTATTATAATACAGCACCTAATATTTAAGGTACCCCAAAAAGGCCCATAATTTTGACAACCACCCATATAGGAGCTCTCTAGGCACTTGTAGGGTTTAGGGGTTTAGACCTCTGACCGCTTGCAATAATTTGGAGAAATCCAGATTGATGTTTCCCTAGAAGGACAATAGAGGCACGAAACTGTATGGGCATCTGCATTGGTTATATAATCCCCCTGTATAACCCAGTTTCCAGTTCATTTTCCATTTTCTGTTCAATTTGATTCTCCAGTATCCCAACATAAACCCCATTATAGTCATAGTAATAGTAATAGTACTAGTAACATTCCTAAACCCCATGGGCTGACGGTTTAGGGCCGGCTTAGGGTTTGAAGGGTTACTAAGCCCTAAGCCCCAAACCCAGAACCTATGCAAGTTGGGTGTCCAGGACTTCGTGGGCTCATCCAGCGCAGCTGTCCGCCGCATGTCGCCATCTCCTGAACGCGAGGTGTGGCAAGCATTTTGAATGGAAACCCTAAGGCTCCATGTAGGTACTAATTATAGGGTTTAGGGCCCAATGTAGGTATCATTTATATAGTTAGAGCCCCAGGGAAACAGTTTTTTTGTTTCATGCCAAGTGATTCGACGCTCCAAGCTACTGGAAGCATTCATGGCAAGTCCCAGGCAGCGATGCTGAGCGTCATGATGTCGTGGGGTTCGGGGGATGCAGGATTTCAGCATGAGTGGAACCCTAAGGCTCCATGTAGGTACTATTTACAGGGTTTAGGGCCCAATGTAGGTATTATTTATAGAGTTAGAGCCCCAGGGGAAGAAGAGTGGAACAATGACGATAACACGCTCCCGTTCGGTACGAGCTTGTCGCGACACGAAGTAATGGCCGCGACAGCCACTTGCCGCTTGCCTGCGGCTTCGCATCACGGGACGGCATACGGAACTGCAAGGCGCCAGAAAACACCAGCTTTGTTTGCAAGTGCAAACGAAATGAGTACGAGTCTTACGAGATCTTTAGAAACTGAGGAGACGTCAACGACAAAAATGACTGGCGCATTTTAGCCATGGCCTATAGAAGCCCTTCCGACCTCCAGTGATGAAACGACAGCCCATGTCTTTTGCTACAATTTCAGCCATTTCCTATGTCCACCCGTAGCTACGCCAGCCGGCCTTCGAGGCCCCAGGCAGATTCCGCACGGACGCAGCGTGCGTTCATCAATGAACTGCTGGGACATGCTGGTGCCAGAAATATGACAATGTGCTTGTGCGTCATTGCAGAGACACAAGAGGCCATGGGATTTGAACATGCATGGGTGGCGCCAAACATCGGAGAAGCCGGAGGACCGGCATGCTTGTTTGCGTCGCTGGCTTTAGTTTGCCCACGCGCGCGTGTCACGTCTAGGCTTGCATCTCTGCAGCGGCAGAAGTGTCTCGCGGACCTTTGCAGGCACACCAGGCCCATTTCAGCAATAATCCCAAGTTTGCTGCCAGCCCGCCTTGAAATACGATGCGGGTAAATCCTACCCTGACATTTAGATCATAAACCTATATAAAGGGCTCACAGAACAAGGATTTCCCGATGATTGTTGTGTTTTGGGTTTATCGTTGCTATGAACATCACGGCCTCGCGTAGGGGCAATGGTCGTAACGTGGTGACGTTGCTGCGGGTGGCCGTTGTTCATTGTAATCGCTGGCATCCAGAACTGCAGCCGCGAGGCATCAACAACAGACAACAGCCGCCGCAGCCGAGGCCGCAGTCACACGGTACGTTTGCAAGCGCCAACGTGGCGCCCGCCACGAATGACCACAGCTACCGGTTGGACTGCATTAACATTAGCTTGATTTTTTCGACAATGTGGTGCACCACAGTTGGCCGCCAACCCAACGATCACAATTGCGTGACTGTCCTTCGGCTGGCCCAGCAATTTGGACGGAGCCGGCGCGACCCTGAAAATGCAATTTTTCAACATTTTTATCATCGCATGTGGAAAGTACGCGCATCCATGCCTCCAATAGGCGA
>CAJNIZ010012858.1:22870-45810 GCA_905231905.1 Symbiodinium pilosum
TTCCCCCACTGCAATTGTTATGACTGCAGGGTCTGACTGTAGAACAGGTAATCTTAGCAAGATGTCCAAGGTGTTTGTTCACTTCAGTTTGGAATGTGACATGGCTCAATGGTAATGGCATGTTGTACCGTGGGGGGGCGTAGCCTCGTCACAGCCCGCCTGACGAAGAATACGCGAAATACAGTCGGTCCACGGTAGGGAACGGAAGGTAGTCATGGAAGCGTGTTTTCCGATTGTTGTTGGCGGATTCACCAGCAACCCGCTCATCCCGGTTGAAACGTCCGAGGTTGGCATCCCATGTTTTCCTTGAGAACCAGAAATAGGTGGCTGGGGGTGGTTTTGGTTCAAATCTGAAAGGGAAAAATAATGAAACATAGTTTTGAAAAAATGTGTTTTCCACCCTTTCCCGACTGTTTCTGGCCTATTCGCCGGCAATCTAAACCCGTTGTTCTCATACGCCTCAGGAAATGTTTTCCAAGCAACGGCTTGCCCTTCTTGCCCAAGTGCAACCCTGCGCACTTGTGGTGCAACATCGACATCAACGTGTGCTGGGAGAGCCGTTGTGCATGAACTCCTGAGCAAGGTCGCCCAGGCGGCAGAGGTGACAAATCCCCCTATGCGATGCATGTAACATCCGGGTTCTGACGCCGTAGTTGTTTACGTGGATAATGCGCCTGTGGGAAACGTTGTTTTGGGCACGCGAGGCATGACCAGAGTCCTAGTTTTCGATTTTCAACGCAAACCATTGCAGGAAAACTGCAGTGAAATTATCACTCTGGATTGTCAGATGTTGCAGTACGTAACAGCATCAAAAACAGATGGAGATGACCCTCCCTCAGTTCTCCCCGGTCGATGTGTTCCTTCCCGAACCCTGACGCGACCCTATCTGCTGCATTTTTCACAGCCTCCGAAAATTAGATGCGCAAAACATGCTTATTTTGTTGCTGCCCGTATTCCCCGTAGAAAAATGCCGTTTAGGGTTGGTCGGACAGTCCGAAAATGGAGTGGTTTTATTCCAGATCTGCCCCCACCCCCACCCCTTCCTAGGATGGAAAGCATGATATTGCTATTAGGGGTTGCATACAGCATCGTTTCGGTGTTTCCATCGGCGAGTAACCGGTCCTGCATCGCACATTAGGATCCTGGGGTGGGCGCAGCAAATTTGCCACTGCGGCCGGAAAACGGGAGGTACGTAGTCCACAATAGTTTGCAGGGTAACCCACAAAAGCGAAATGACCCAAGGGGCCTGTCATGCAGGCTCAGGGGTCCGAGAAGGAAAATTGCACGTCAGCGCCCGCAAAAGATCACGGCTCATGTTTTTCCGTTTTTCGCAGTTGCTTCTTAAAACACAGGTTGGGGGCAGGGCAACTGATTAACCATCAGGAGGCGATTGGCCCCCACAGCGAATTTTCAGCGGGCGCCAACAACTCAAGGAGATCCCCGTTCACCTCCCTTGCCAAAAGAAGGGCCAGGAGGGGATTGGGCGGCGGGCCGGTGGTGTGTTGGCACAGCCCGTTGGCGCGCGAGCAAACGCAAAAACGTGGCAGCCCCCACCTCCGAAACGGCCGCCAACCTCGATGCCAATGACGACGAGGCGGCACCAGCGCGCCCCACAGCTGTTTAAGAACGACGCTGTCATAAACGTGGAACATAAGCACCTCGGTGGTCCTGTCTAGCAGGTTGCAGCCGAGCAGGCCACAACGCACCTGCAAGCCCGGAGATTCGTTAGTGAAGCTGCGCCGCAGGATGATCCCAATGAACTCCGGCGGCCGCGGCCTGTGACGAGCGGGATGCGCATGGCTGACCTTGACACCGCGTCTAAAGCGTCGCTCCTGTTTCAGGCTGAGCTGCATTTGTCCCGAGTGTTCACTGCGCGGCCTACGTCCGCAGAGCTCACAATCCAGCCGGCGCAGTTCCGTGTGCTGCTGTTGCGCCAGACATGTGCATGCTCCTTGCGGTGTCTTTGCCGCCCGCGTGTTCATGCTGGAGCGTGCAGCACAATGTTCGTCTGTCAGAGATGAACATCGATGTCCCTGTGCCAGATGTCCGCCGACGCCGGCCGGCGAGGCACAACCAGGGTCAGACACCCACCCGGGCCCCGCAGTCTCAAATGCTGCGCGCCGCAAGCGTACGCAGACCTACAAAGAGCTGTCGCGCGCCCGACGCTGCCGCTTGGTGACTGTCAGCTGTCAGCATTGAGATCGGCCGTCGCTTCGCTTTCCGTAGCCTGGCTTTCTGCTGTGCCTGGGGAAGGCATTTGATGGCACACGAAATGTGGCTATGAGTGGGTCTATTCGTTGCGCTTTGCGGTTGGGGTGCGGCATGCTTTTCTGGCGTGAAACGACGTGCCGGCTGTTATGTGCCCGTCTTCTCAATCCGCCAACCACAATTCGGGGTTCAAGAACCATCACAGGTGCTCGTGCAAGACCTAGGAAACACCCGCTGCTCTGTTACATACAATCGGTAATGACCCGTCTGATCTGCCCACTTCGGCCCCCAGTTTGGATGTGGCGAGAACGGCGGGCTCCAACGAAAGCAGTTGCCTGAAAGCACTGAAGAGGTGGTTCGTAGGTAATTTAAATGAAGGGAAATACGTATGATGTGCAGCAGTGCGGTTCTGCCATGAAGGTTGGGGAACACCATTCGCGATTGATGTCCGCGATTGGACCGCAAACCGCGCAGAGGTTATGATATGTCTGTTGTTTTTGTTGCGTTTTGCCTCCTTGCGTCTTCATGCGAGCCGATGCTGCGGTAAACCGTCGTATGGCACGTTTGTGCTGTTACAACGGCTGTTGTTGAACCAAGCTTGCCGCAGACAGGCATGCTTATCAAAAAAACATAATCAAGAAGAAATAAAATAGAATGTAACAAAATCAATCATAATAAAAACCTAGGGCAAAATACATGCAAAACAGAGCACCTCGGCACCACCAACCCCTGGAACCGCCCGATGCCTGCTGAAAGTTCTACATAGAAGCAAACAACACGGAAGCATACAGGGGCAGACAGAAAGTAAGAAAGAACGAAAGCAAAAAGGACAAGGAAGAACAAACAAAAAAAATCTGAACATACACAGATAAATACACGAAAAGAGATATGAAAAGTGTACACAGAGAAAGAAAGAGACATTGCTATAATGAAATATGCACCACGAAGACGCAGAAACAAGAGGATAAAACAAAGAAAAATAACGCAGTACAGAAAGAACTAGAAAAACAGAAAAGTCCCCAAGAGGAAGGAGAAAACACGGCAAGAAAGAACAAAAAAAAAAGATGCAAACAGAAAAACGAAAAACATGACAAAAAAGATGATGGAATGATTTTGTAACGCAGGCGCAGTGCTATGGTAGAAACACACGAGGAGCAATAGTAGTACGGAAACCAAATGTATTGTCGTAGTGGTATTGGTAGCAATAGCACTAATAGTAGCGCGAACAATAATAGAAACATCTTTGGTACAGTATTTTTTTTGTGCCCGCGGCCAACGTTGTCAGACAGTCTGGGTTTTCCATATGCAGCGATAGAATCTCCAGGATGTGCAGCTTTCGGTTCGCAACGTAAACGCAGCAGGTTCTTGAGCAACATGAACAGTGTTCTTATATTGCTTTACTTGCGCGTTTCGACTGACGGAGTCCATCCACGCTTGCAATAAGGAAAAAAACCATGTCATCACAATGTTTGCAACAAGGGTATGTTGTGTGGATCATGTTGCTTGCGCATGGGGGGGCCTGTGCACCCCAACCCCCCCCACATGTTCAAGTCCGGTTATGCTTGCAATACAAAGAAGCATCATGTCGTCATCGTGTTTGCAGTAACGGAAGGTTGCGCGGATCATTTTGTTTGCACATGGGGGGGTTGTGCCCCACCCAACCCACCCGCATTTAAATCCATCCATGCTTGCAAAAAAAGGGTAGGGCATCATGTCATCCATGTTTTCAGTAAGGGACAGTTGTGCGGATCACATTGTTTGCAAATGGCAAGCCACCCTGTGCCTCTCCACATCTTCTCAAACTCCAAGAGAATCCGAGTTACGAGAATCCCGCCCCCGACCCCCCGAGGATCCTTGTGACTGTTGACACCTTCCAAATTCCTAAAGGTTCCAAGGGTCCAAAAGTGACGACAGTTCCGAGGATCGCGACCCCGGCCTTCACGATCCTTGTGACTGTTGACACTTTGCAAATTCCGAAATGCTTTGAGGGTCCAAAAGCACGACAGTTACGAGGATCCCGCCCCCGACCCCCAGAATCCTTGTGACTGTTGACACTGACACTTTTCAAGTTCCGAGGGGCTCCAAGGGCCTAAAAGCGACGACCGTTACGAGGATCGCGACCCCGAGTTCACGATCCCTGTGATTGCTGGCATTTTTGCAAAATCCAAGGGGTCCGCGGGTCTAAAAGCGACGACAGCTACAGGGATGGCGACTCCGACCCCCACGATTCCTGTGACTGTCCACATTTGGTACGTGGAATATTGTTTCTCATTATGAATGAATTTGTTTTTGATTTCCATTTTTTTAATGATCAAATTGTTTTTGACAGGTCACCCTCGCAAACATCCAACTGTTCGCTGCGGGAATGAATCAAATGTTCAATATTCCATTCCGAAACATCCAGCGCCACCCTTGCATACACGAACGTGCCCAGGCCCAGACCCACGTCCATTTGCATCGCAGCATCGTGAAGTGAAACTTGCGGTCTGGCAGCAGGCGGGCATCCGGCCTTGCATTCGCATATCGCCTTCGGCAGCAATGTCCCGATGCGCTGACCGAACATTGCGGCTTGACTGGGCACATGTTTCCTTGAAATGCACGGGTTAAAGCCGTGAGCAGAGGCATTTTATGACCATCATCCATGCACAGGTATTGTTACGGCCATTTCCAATCCATTTTGTCAAGTGACAATGCGCCGAGGTTCGCTGAAACCTTCCATGCCTTCTGTGGCACGATTCCAGGGCTCACCGCTGCAGGTTTGCGCTTTAGATTTGTGCAGCTTTCATTCGCGATGCATGTTGGCGCATTGTTTGCCCAAGTCAACCACCATGAATTGCGACAGGCTTTGTCAAACTATGCAAGCATTGCTTCCTGCTGGACGAGCACTTTACCAGTGCAGATGCCGATGAGATCTTTTGGCAGGCTGTGGCAGCGTAGACCTTTACGGTTCCCGATGCATTTCTTCACCATTCTAACATGCATTGCCCGGTAAACGCAAATCTGTCCCCAGGTTCTTCAAAACGAACCGCTGGAAGCTGGTTTTGGGATGGGACTGGCCCAGCTGCATGGCACAATCCATGCATTCACTGCGTCCCATTTCTCGTCAAGCGACGGGATGCATTGGTGACATGATGGAGTCGGGATGGCATCGACATTGTGGGAGGCAAGATATTAGCAACATCATGTCGGAAACCGACCATAATGCCTCTACATGCTACAGCCCATAAAACCACCCCTGGAGTGTGAAGAGAATGGATTCTGTTGACCCATGCGTTACTACAATCTTGATGCAATGCGCGGCATGCGCCATCCAAGGTTTGATGAAGCCTTGACGTTGCTGCTTGGCAACATGAACTGTTTTCGTCAATTTTGCTTGACCGTATGTGCTACAGACCAAAAAGTTGTGCCTGGATCAGGATTGCCCCCAAGAAACACCTCACCACAGATGCATTGCGCCGGGCGGTGGCGCTGGCAGGTGGAGAGGGGCCTCGTGGAATGTTTTGCAGCTAGCTAGACTTTGGTCATTTGCCAGTGGTGGGTTCCGAAACCCATGAGGGGATAAGCGTTGACGTGGCCGATTGATTCTCCAAGCATTGAACATCACATACTTTGAATGACTATTCGTCGTTTTTCCCAGTGTGCCTAATGTTGCCTGTCATGATGTTGTTTGGTTTGACTTAAGTTTGCCTGGGCGTTGAATGGCCACGGGGCTCTGTAGTAAAAGATTGAACTTTGTCGTATGGCCAAGCATTGATTCGCAGAATCCACCATGTTGATTCATGGTTTTCTGGGGCAGGGACATGTTGGGGCTGGAACAGACAGCACCTTCCTTGGCTGACTGTTCTACGCATGGTTCGTGCACCCTGTCGCCGGCCCTCAGAACAGCATGTTGGCTGCCAAGCCTTGGGCCCGGCTTTTGAAATCCGGCCCTGCTATTGCATACCACTGGGATGAAGGATCCGTTATCCCACCTGCAGCTGAGCTAAGCGCACACAAGTCAAACAATCCTGGTCTTCTTGAAGCAGCCGCATGCGTGGAGCGGTTGTTTATCAGCACATTTCCCCATCCTGTGTGTATCCAAAATTTTATTGCACACCATCAACTAAACAAAAAACACAACGCCTTTGCTCACAAAAAACCTGTAACCTTGAGTGCTCAGCCATCTTTTGTTTAAGTTGCAGAAGTTTGGCTCGTGCCCGGCTTTATCAGCACGAGTCGTGCACCCTACACATTGCTCAACGCTAAAATCAAACCCATCCATGGGTCATGTTCCAATGGCCTTGCGCGGCTTGCTGCTCTGGCTTTTGTCGGCGTATGCGCCCGGCGAACCTCGAAAGATCATAAATAAAACAGGACTGCGTAGACGCGCACAGTTTTTCGATATAGGTGTATCAGTCAGTACACGTACCATTGTTTCGGGTTGGGGTTGGGGAAGGCAGGTGTCCGTGTGTGCTGCCACAGTTAAATCATTTTGAGGGATGTGCTTTGAATTATTCAATGCTCACGTGAGACTACACCAGCTTTCATGTCATTGGAACATATCTCCCTCCCCAGGGCCTCACGGATCACAGGCATGCTATACAAGTTGGCGGGCGGTCAAAAGCAGGCCCCTTTTGAATCCTACCGGGGTCAGATTGGTAAACAAGACAGATTTTCACATGCGACGATGGACAATGTTTTCATGACAATAAACATTGTTGGCTTGAATTCAAGAATATTCCGCCCTACACCACTTACTAACGCACCCCATGACATCCCACAACTTTACCACCGTTGAGCAGGTTGAAAAGGGCTCTCGCGGATGCGACCCAGTGCCCTTGTGGAAGGCCCAACGTCGAAAACCCATTCCCTTTGCAACATCAAGCTTGAAATTGAAAGCGTACTCTAAGCCTCAAATTCCCTAAACCCTAAACCCCTAAATGCCTTAACCCCAACATTGACCCGCGACCCGCGCAATGGGTTATGAATCCCAACTCTCAACTCTTAGACCCTAAGGCCACCAAAATCTAAAACCCCACAGCCTGCCCTAAGAATATGTAACGTGGTGTATATGGGGGTCTTGTTCTGATATTGGGCAATATTCTATCTACTTAAGGGGAACTATAGACCAGTGTACAATGATTTTTTTTTCAAGCCGCTGAGGAGGACTCCACTGGCCTGACTGCAGATCCGCCGCCGCCCCCGCCACCAACAGTCGCACGGTCTGGGATTCAGGGTTTAAGCCCCACCTGGACCCCCAAAGTATGTTTTTGAGCGATATTGTGCCAGTATGTTAGTTTGGCCCACGGTTGTGTATTTTTTTGCAAATATTAGAGTCATATTTCACAACTGGTCATTTAGAGAGAGGACTAAACCTATTTGAAAGAAACATCGAAACACTTGAAGATTCAAATGAGGATTTAAAAATATTGATATCGCAGCTTGGGCTTAGGGGTGCAGGGTTTGCTGTTTGGGGCAGGGTCTGGGCGGTTTGGGCTCATGGTGTTTCGGTTTGGGATTTGATCTTTCAGGGTCTAATTATGGCGTGCGATGTGCTTCAAAACTTGATGTCTTGTGTGAGGTAAGTAGGTTGCCAAATTGCCGCTTGGGAGATAGCATTGGGGTTGCGGTTTAGGCGTTAATTCCTCACATAATAGTTTCCCGAAAAAAGGGCACTGTGCTCCAAAAAGGTACCTCTAACTTTGGGAAACCCCCAATATGAAGAAGTTGATGTTGACCCGTCGTGCAGCTTGAATTGCGGTTTTGAGAGGAGAGCTCACTGATTTTCATCTGCTACAGAGCGACCCTCTGACCTCTGCCTACAATCACATCCCATCCCTCTAATCACACCCCCGCCCCCTAAACTCTCTTACATCATAATGGTACAACTAGATGTTGCTCTCAGAGTAACACCTTGATTCGCACCTTGATTATGTAAGGGGGGCAAGTATGTTCAGAGAGTTATACGGTATAACTCTCTGAACATATGTGCGCCGCTTGCATAATCAAGGTGTTACTTCGTGAGATGTACGGGAGGCTGAGGCAGCTTTGCAAGGTTGGGTCCAGGCCAGCCTTGTTACTTTGGTTTAGGGTTTAGGGGCTTCAATCATGCTATTCTGGGACCCCTACAGGTTTAGGAGCCCCAAACCGCCTCAAGTAGCCATGTTCCTCAAAAGAGACGTTATATCAAGTCCACTTTCTTGTCCATTTCGCCATTACCAGTTTACACCCAGAAAAAGCTAGTAGTTTCCATTTGCTCTCCTTTCTCGCTTCCAGTCCTCCTGAACCTTAAGCCCGAATCCTGCATCGGATGGAAAGAACCTTGCACCACTTGGGAGTCCCAAAAATGCTGTCCCTATCGGGGTGTAGCATTGGCAATATGAGGTGGTGCAAGATTTCCCTCCAAGTCACCGCCGAGGCAACGACCACAACGACCACAACGACCACCACGGCCACGACGACCACAACCACCACCACAACAACCACGACCATACCAGCATTCTGTGAATCTGTTTTTTGGTGAGATTTAGGGGTCGTAGGCTTTAGGGGCTTGAGGCTTGGCAACCCCAAAGGGTCCATGTAGCTATATGGTATATACTTGGGCCTTAAAGTAGCTATATGGGAACCCCTTTGGGCCCAAAGTATATACCATATACCTACATAGACCCTTTGGGAACCACAACCATACCAGCATTCTGCGAATCTGTGCCTTGGCGGGCCTTCGGGTTGGATGGCTTGTATTCCCTAAGGCCCATACCCTAACTACTCATACTCTTGGGGGGGGCTAAGGAGCTAGGGATAGTCTATATCAATATAATAAGGGGAGCTAAAGAGCCCAGGAATCTCCAAAACCATAGGGGAGCTAAGCCCTTGTTGTTTAGGGTTTAAGTCTTAGGGCTTCAGTTATCTTAGCAGGGAATTAGGGAACAAAATATGCAGGGGTCACATAGGTATTATGTTCCCTTATTCCTTACTAGCCCGCAGTAACATACTTTAGAATTACTACCAGAGTGGTTTAATTAATGTTTTTTGGGTGTAGGGTTTCGGACCTAGTTTCGGACCTAGTGATAAGGGATTACTACCGCAAATAATCTAGAATGAAATGGAAAAGGAAATGGAGAATGAAACAGAAGCCGAGGTTACATGGCTTTTGTAGGGCTTGGCAATCTTGATCTTAAAATTTCAGCATGACCTTAGTATACTTCAGCACCATACCTCCCTAGATGTACTGTAAGGTCCTTAGGGTCACGGAAAATCCTAGAATCCACCGTGCCCCGCCCGCGATTATCAATGTTCCCCATATCTTTGTTGGGAGTAAGGAAAATATTGCCCTAAAAATTGCGGTCTATATTCTAAACCCCAAGCCCTATAACCCCTAAACCCCTAAACCCCTTCGGGCCGTCTTTGTGGGAGCTTCCATATCCTTTGGTCACTTCGGTCCTTCGGTACTACCTGGACCCCAAAAGTAGGTAAAATAATTGCCCTTATGGCTATTACTATGGGTTGAGGGCTATTATTTTACATACTTTTTGGGGTTTAGGTAGACTTGCGGGTGAGAAGCAACCAGATGCTCATGAGCCGGCGGAAGCTCACTTGGAATTGCGCTTTGCTTTGCATCAAGCTGTGACACTTGTGAGTATTCCTCTTGGGGATAAACATATACCTCCCAAACACCTTGCAAAAGATGGACATGAAGAGTGTTTTTTTGTATCAGGCTAGGTAGAACCTGCTGGTAATCCTTTTGGCTGTGCTGTGGAAGCCACTTCAACTCCAGCTGTCAACCAGCCCCGCACCACCAAGATCTAGGGTCTTTCTGAAGGTAGGGGTGTTGTGTAGACGACAAAGATATTGTACTCCTTCAGTATGGAAACCTGCGAAGGGCAAACCAAACTTTTTTAGAAACCGCTGATTTCTGCGCGCAGTCGACATCCCCTGGTCGTGCTTTTGAACAAACCGGCTTTTGGTGAGTGTACATAGAGGGTTCCTGAGGAAACCTGGTGATTTTATATATTGGGCGTTCAATCGGGTAGAAGTGAAAAAACCAGGGGTCATGTTTTAGGATCCCCATATACTCAATATTCTGTACCTATATGACAAATAATAGTGGTTTCCATTTTCTTTTCCATTATCCCCATATAACCCCGGTATATACCTCAGTATATTACTCTACAGTAATCTCTGTATACCCCCGGGTTTCTCAAGGTGGCCCCAATCTTGGGAAACTCTAATACCCAAGCGCGATACGTGGTTAAGGGGTTTAGGGTTTAGGGTTAGGGTTGAAACATGCCGAGAACCTTCTTGTAGAGGGCCCCATACGCATCATATGTGTCATACGCATCATATGTGTTGGCACCCTTGCAAGGTTGAAGGCACGACTTGCATCCTTGCGGACAACAAGCAGATGTGGAAGGTGACTGGGCCGTGGTCATTTCTCAAAAAAAGAGGCGCTTAGTCACAGAGGTTTGACAAATATCTAGGGATATCACCAAACTTCTCTACGTGCGTTTAGGGTTCAGGAAGCAATAGCGTTTTCTGATTATTCATGAACCCTGGACCCCATGACCCATTTTTCAGTTAAACCCTAAACCCTAAACCCTAAACCCTAGCCAAGACTCCAGGTCATTTGGGACGGAGACCTGGTTGTCCCCACAAAGAAGGACCGGGCGTACACTCAGAATGCAGTGCCTCAGCTGTGGTCCTTCTGCAGAGGACATGAGCGTGTTTTCAACATTGGTTTAGGGCTTAGGGTTTAGGGTTTAGGGCTTCGGGTTTAGGGCTTAGGGTTTAGGGTTTAGGGCTTCGGGTTTAGGGCTTAGGGTTTAGGGTTTAGGGGCCTAAAGACAAAAGGGGATGCAACATTGGCCTATGCAGGCTGCGCATACCCTCCTCCGAACATGGAAGCTGACATGGTCACCTTTCCAAGGATGGTAGTCTTGGTGTGGCCCTTTTCAGGCTTCCGTGTTCGTGTCAGCAAGACTTTCCCTTGTCGAGTTCTATGTGCTCGCTATCGAAGCCGTATTTCATCCCCACAACTGAACTGCATGGCAATCCTGAGCTTTGGGGGAGTGTAGCTGGTGCACAGCCCTTCCACAATCTGGGTTGCTGTTAAGGAACTTAAATTAAGTTACCATAATGGGTATATATGGTAAATAATAGGGTTTCCCCAATATAGTAACTTAATTTAAGTCCCTTAACAGCAACCTAGCAATTCTTGGCAGACGCCTTTTGCTCCGATCCCTGGCTTTCAGATTCACCTGTCCTAGACCCCCTTTTTGGGTTCCCCGTTACTCGAGCTTACTCGAGCTTGTTTAAAGGTTAATCAAGGGGGAACCCAGAAAGGCGTAGCAGGGAAATTTACAATGCCCTGCGCCCAATCAATAGCCAGAGACTCTCCTAAAACAAGCGCTTTAATTCCTATTGCCCAAATCCTAAGTACCTGTTTATTGGTACTTGGATCCTAAACCCTAAGCCTTAAACCCTAAATCCTACGCCCAAAACCTGAAACCTTAAGCCGGGTGTCATGAACACTGCCAAGGTCTTCCAACTCTCTGGCAAGATGATCTTGAACTTCACTGCGAGGCACTTGATGCTGTGCTTAGGATTTAGGGTGTAGGGATTTAGGATTTAGGGATGTCGGGTTTAGAGTTTAGGGTTTAGGGAGTTAGGGTCTAGGGTTGTCATGAGGGCCCTACTTGGAGCTCCGCCGTATTTGGAACTTATGCTAAGTGCAGTTAGTACTAAGTTATATCCTCACCAGCTAACCAAATCCACACCCCTAGATGGATTCGGGTTATAAGTACAGTTCCTTCCTCAGGCGGTTATAAGTACGATGGACCTCCTACCCTAAACCCTAAACCCTAAACCACCTCCTAGTAGACCCTACCCAGCCGAACCTCGAAGTGCGAACTCTAAACACTAAGCCATAAGTACCTGGAGGGTCGAAAGAGATTTTGGAAGCATACTTATAGCCCCTATATAAGCCATAGAACGGCAATCCACCAGCCTAATCTATAACCGCTACTGTATTTCTCAGGCGTAACATTGCAAATAAAAAGCCTTTTGCCCGTAGACCCCAGGTGTAACCTTAGCATGCCTCTTCAACCTAAACTTCAAAAAACCTAGTATAAGCCTAAAACTTAAAACCCCTGATCTTAAACCCTAAACCCTACGCAGCCTAAACGCTTCAGAGAAACCCTGAACCCCAAACCCTAAATTTTGAACCCCAAACCCTACCTGTGGCTCCAATAACCTACATTTTAGTAGTAAGTACCACTTAATTAGCAGGTATAACCCATAAAACTGTAGGTTATTGGGGTTAAACCTAAACCCTAAACCCTAAACAAACCCTTTACCCAAACCATGCCTTGACGAGGTTGACGGCCGGAAGCGGTTTGCAAATCCGCGCTAGCGGATCCTCGGCTCCAGCCGTTTCAGCGTTCTCAAATCAAGGATAGGCTGCCCATGTGGGTGGTTGTCAACATTATGGTCCCTTTTTGGATCCCTATTATAATACGGCACCTAATATTTAGGGTACCCAAAAAGGGAAGATAATTTTGACAACCACCCATGTAAGCCATTTTTATGACTATTACTACTGCTATGACCAATTTTATTACTATTCTTATTGCCATTACTATTATTATTGTTGTTATTACTATTACTCTTATTACTATTATTACACTTACTATAATATGCAAACAAAAGGGTTGAGGGATTCCGAGTTTGAGGTCCTCACATCTAGGTTGAAACTTTGGTCTTTGGACTCTCACTTTAGATGGGAGACTCATAATGAGAGATCTCGAAGCTGTTCGCCTTAAACCCATGCCCTCACGGTACAGCCTCGCGGAAGTTGATCCACCCCCCCAATCTTCAGAAACCTGCATAGCCCTCCTGTACCATAAGAATCCTTTCTCCCTACTCGTACTATTAAACCCCCCCACCCCCCGTAATACCAAATAATCCCAAAATATTGTAATATGCACAAACAGGAAAATTCAATGGGTTGTAATACTAGAGATTAGGGTCAGGACACTAGCAGCCGCCATTATGGAGTACCTCCTACGTGAGGTCTCGAGTGTCACAGCTGCTGGATGGAGGCCTACTACATGAGGCCTAGGGTTTGGGGTTTAGGGTTTAGGGTTTAGGGTTGAGGGCTTGGGCTTCAGGGTAACCAATGTGCCATACAAAAAGGGACTTGTACCAATTATGTCCGTATCTTTACTTGTTTTCAGGGTCCATTTAGCTCCAGGTAAATTGGCCCCTACGAACCTATATGAGCTATAGGCTAAGCTCCTTAAACGCGGATAATTAAGGGAATATATATACGGATTACTATAGGGGTTAGGGGGGATACTAGGAATGTAGACTATAGCTCATATATACGCTACGACTTGTTGGGATAGCGTGCTTTGGGAGAGGACGTTTTTTCTGAAAGGGTGGGGACCCTTGAGATGGGTGCGGGTGTTGGCCCGTTGGAGCTGGAGGTTCAGGGCAGGTAGAAGCCACTCATAACTGCTAAGTCCCCTGATGTGGTTTTAGTTGGGTTATAAGATGTTGTAAGTTCCAGTTATGGCTCTGCCGCACCCTTAACTCTAAACCCGAAACCTCCAAATAGGATACTGCTGCAAGCGCCCCACAGGATGGTAAAGAATTTCAGGTTTCGGGGTGTGGGGTCTGGGGGCCGAGGTGTTGGGGTTTCGGATTCAGGGTCTCCATCATATAACGGTACCATATTGGGCGTATTTATGATGTGGAACCCTCAACCCTAAACCCGCAGAAGAGTAGAAGTATTTGCTTAAAATTGACGTATAGCATCAGGCACCTTCATGGTAGCCGCTGCCGCAACACCAACTGCAATAGTTCTGCTGTTAGCCTGTACCTACATTCCAGGCATGTCCAAACCATCCAACCATAAGCCAATGAAGAAATGAATATGACAAAGGGTCTCTGTGTTAAATCTGACGTTTATCCTTGTAGCGCTTCAGCGCGCTCTACCTTACACATAAATCCAAACCCTAGTCTCAAAGGCCATCAACAGGGACCACTAGAACGGAAACCTAATACAATGACCTGATATACGCCACACGTTTTAGGCTTTAGGGCTCAGGGTTTTGGGGTTGACTAGGGCTTAGGGTACCAATAACTAATGCTAATATGCCCCAAATACCTCGGCGCCACCAATATTACCTCTAACAAGCGACAAGGGTCTCCAGTATGGTTCCCACCTGTAACTCTGAGCCCCAAACCCCATTCAAATTCTAAACCCACAAAATTCAACCCCAAACCCTGAAGCTTAAACCCTAAACCCTAAACGCAGAACCTTGTGGTCTGAGCTTCCGCGCAGGCTGTTGACCCACAATTGCTCCATGGCTTCCAGTTAACCCCCTTCCGTACGCGGTTTAGGGTTTAGGGTTTTAGTATTTTCCCAAAGGGCCTTAAAAGGGTACCATATACATATATGTATATATTAAAAAGGGTTTTAGGGGTCAACCCAGCTCCCCATAGTAACGAATAAGAGGTGGTTTAGGCTCACAGGATTACTGATCATAGAAAGGCCCCCCGCATATTCTTTCATGGTGTTATGTTGGGAGTATTCATCGGCGAAGCGGAGGGGGCTCGTACCATAGCACAAGTTCCAATCAGGATGTTCAGGAACGTAGTAAGGAGCTGTATGAGCTATGGCCAATAATAGTTTTACCAAGGGACCATTAAGTGTGGACATAGGGGTGTCTTTGTAGTTTAGTATAGACCGGAAGATATTCCCTACAAGTAATCCATGTCCATAAATTATGTAGAAAGATTAATCCCTACAATCCTCTACATAATCCAAATGTCCATGTCATTTTCCATGTTCTTGTCCATTTCATTTTCCATCAGTTAAATTGGAAAGAACCTTGACTGCAACTATAGCTAGGTGAAGCCTTAAACCCTAAACCCTATGAGCTTTTCCGCTCAGGGTTTAGGGTTTGGGGTTTGGAGTGTATATGTTAGTGTTTAGGGTTTGGGGTGTACGGTGTAGGTTTTAGGTTTAGGGCTTCATAGGGTTAAGAAGATGCCGCGCATGGCCTTTATCCAGTCTACTTCGAGAAGTTTCTCTTGCGTTGTATTAAGAGAAGGAAGACCCCCACCCGCAATGAATTTCTGCTTTGGCCTGCCGAAATAATTCGCAGAGCACATTTTGAAATTAGGGAGTAGGGGGTCTCATTAGGCACTTGGATTAGATATGTCGACTTTTGTTTAAAAGGCCGAACAGGATCTACATGAAACACAAACCCCAAGGCAACAGATACAGCGAACTCTTGGGTTCTGTATGTGGTAGTTTCCCAAAATAGGGGAGCCCAATATAGATCCCAAACTCCTATAATCGCCATTATAGGGAACCCCAAAAAGGGTACCCCTAATTTTGGGAAATCCCCATGTTAAGCTTGTCAGGCAGTTACCATTCCAAAGCACGCCCCTTCAACAACAAGTCCTCATTGTCAATAAGCCACAGCAGCCACACCGTTCAGATTTAGTGTCACAAATTGCACTCAAACAGGTCGCTGGCCTCTTGGCCCGATTTTGGTGCATGGAGATTCTTGTTCTTGTGGCATGCAGGACCTTAACCCTAAACCCTAAATCCCTAAACTCCTAACCCCTAAACCCTAAACCCCTAAGCCCTAAACCCTAAACCCTAAACCATGGTAGTTTCCATTAGTTGGGGAGGACCCCCAAAAAGCCGCCTCTCTGAATTCATTTTTTGGGGGACCCTCCCAAAAAGACACCGAATTTACGGAAACCGCTTTACGTTGAGTCATTCCCCCACCCAGTAACTGTCCTTAAAGGGTTCCTTATTAAGGGGCTATTATAATTCCTAGTACCCCTTGTGGCAACAGTTACTGTAAGGGGGAATAACCCAAGCTTTACGACACTAGACAAAGTCACCCTAAACCCTAAACCCTAAACCCTAGGCTTCCTCATCCGAGTTGAGGCGGTAGATTTTCCCATGGCCCCTCACTTACCCCTAAACCTCACGTAAAACCTAGACCAACCTAGACCACTAAACCCTGACTAGTTTCCGTTTTCTTTTCCATTTTCTCCTAAATACCCTCCCTATATCCCCCCCAACACCCAAAGCCAGGACCAGAGACTCCTAAACTCCAAATCGTTACCTTCAACCCTGAATCCAAACCTATGAGAAGGAACTTCCAGTAAACCTTGGGTACTGTCCCCACTCAGTCTCAGTTGGGCTATATTTCCCCTCTGACGAACCTTTTCTGGTCATGGCAGTAGGCAACCTAAATTTGTTTCACCAAGGTACAGATGACATTTGGGTAGACACCGGCACTATTACCTCGAAGCAGCATGGCTGAGACAAATTCGACGTTTAGGGTTTAAGGAGCACGCTGAACGGGATTACAAGGACCTTGTCAGGCTCGGTGGGGGGTCTAAACGGGTATTGGATTTAGGGTGTAGGCGCCTTTGTTAGATCCTCTACAGTAGTTGCCAGAACCCAGATTCCTTCAGTTCCTGCTAGTCATGCACCTCTATCCCCTCAAGGTTGCCGCGAACGTAGGCCAAGCTACATGTACGATGCGTAGTTGCCAGAACCCAGATTCCTTCAGTCCCTGCTAGTCATGCACCTCTATCCCCTCAAGGTTGCCGCGAACGTAGGCCAAGCTACATGTACGATGCCCTCAGGGTCAAGGGGTTTGGGGTTTAACGCCTGGCAAGTACAGTCAAGCCTACTTGAACAAATAAGCGAGGAAGTTGAACACCTTGTCATCCTCATACAAGTATGGAATAAGCCCTACACCACAGCCGTACATACCGTCATAAAGCTGGAACGCAATGATCTGGGTCCGTAAATAGAATCCGTCAACTTGCATGTGGCAGCTATTCCAGATTAGGTTGATGGGTTTTAGGGGCCTGAACAATACTCTGGTTTGCAGCGCTTAATATAAAGGATTGGGTTGCAGGGGCAATTGTTTGGGATCATATGAGCTATAGTCTAAACTCCTAGGATCCCACTCAAAAAGCCCTACCATCCTCCCCCGTGTAATCACCTATACAATCCCCCTTTAAGGAGTTGTGACCCTAATCCCTAAATCCCTAAACCCTAAACCCTAAATCCCAAACCCTAAACCCTATTTGACCCTAAAATGGGGGCTGCGCTAGGAAGCCAAGCCTTCATGGTTTAGGGTTTAGGGTTTAGGGTGCCTCGACCCTTGCCGGCGCGAAGCCAATGCTCATCCCGCAGACGCCAAATGTGGCATAACCCCTGATGTAGGGGTTAGGATTTAGGGTCTAAACTCCTAGCATCCTGCTTAGTAACCCCAAATTATTGTAGTTCCTTATATAATCCCCTTGATAGCTCCCTTTGAGGTGTTTAGATTATGGCCCAAATGAAAACAAACTAAACCCTAAACTTGCCCCAAACCTAAGTGCCAAATCTGAGAATGCATATATTTGCCTGAGTTTAGGCTTTGGCAGAGGCCGTCCTCCACTTGCCTATTGTCAGGAGGGGTGGAGACATGGATCTCTATGTAGACCCTAAACTCTATAACCGCAAATCCTACTATAACGTTTAATCGCCGCACGAGCCCCTGGCACCAAAGGCCCATTCCTTGATTTCCTACGGTCCAGGGTTCAGGGCTTAAGAACCCTAAACCTTAAACCCTGAACCTAAGCCCTAAACCCTAGACCCTAAACTCTTCACAGCAAAACCCCAACTCTTCATCTCAACCACTGTCAACACTAGGGTTACCAAGGGACCCTTTGGGGTGGACATAGACGTCCTTTTGGTAGTTTAGTCAGTCCCTCGTACGAGCCTAGAAGGGGGTTATATAGGGGATCATATTGGGGAGAGTTATCGGGATTATGAAGGGGGATATTAGGAGTTCAGACTATAGCTCATATGAATACAGCCCAATAATTAAGACAACCCCTCTAAACCAAGAGCTTCCCTTTAATCTTGCACGTTCTTGTCATTTGCTTTTCCATCACCTTGAACCCTAAACCCTAAACCTACATTTCTTATCCCCCAACTTCACGTCCCCAAGCCCTAAAACAGAAACTTTAAGTCCGATCCCTACACGCTAAATCCCTACCTGTGGCTCCAATAACCTACAGTTTAGTAGTAAGTACCCCTTAATTAGTAGGTATAACCCATAAAACTGTAGGTTATTGGGGTTACAGGTAGACTCTATATAGCCCCAAAACCTAAACCCTATATAACCCCACTATAGTAGCTTCCATTTTCTTATCCATTATCCTTATATAACCCATAAAACTGTAGGTTGTTGGGGTTCCAGGTAATCTTTAAGTCCTTACAACCCCAGGAAGGGTCTGACGATGAGCTGCACTGCTGGTACCATCAACGTCACCGGAAGGATGCGGTTGCCGGGTTTAGGGATTTAGGGATTTAGGGTTTAGGGTTTAGGGTTTAGGGTTGAAGGTCAGGGGGACTCAGTGAGTATGTTCATAATGAGGATTGCTAGGGTTACAATCTTGGTTACAGGGATTATCAACGTACTTGCTGAATACCCCTGACCCTTCAAGCAGGGATTTAGGGTTTAGGTGGTTCAGGGTTTAGGGTTTGGGGTTTCTGTGTTCAGGGGGTATGGTATAGGGGGGTTAAGGTTTGGAAGGTTGGGGTATTTAGGGCTTCATAACAAAGAGGAGCTCAGGGCTTTGGGTCCAGGGCGTGGGTTTGAGGTGCAGGGCTATGCGACTAGGCGTTACGTGTAACCCCAATAATTACCCATGGCTTCAAGGGCTACGCTACACTTAGCTTAAATGGCACCCTAAACCCTAAACCCTAAACCGCGCTTAAATGGGGTATCATGGCTAAACTGCTAAACTAGAAGCAGTTGGAGTCAAAAGGAATCGCTTAGGGCTTAGGGCCACCCTTACCTCGTAAAGTGGGTGGCGTTACGGAACAAAAGTGAGTTACCATATTTGGGAAACCATAGTAGTTGATATTTTTCAAATATAAATTTATCCAGTATAGTAACTTAATGTAGTTTCCTTAACAGCAACCTAGTAAACCCTAAATCTTGGGCCGGAGGGTGAAGGAGTTTGGGCCTCAGGCCCGCAAGTTTTAGAAAGGCCCCATCTGGCGAGCAAAGCTTCTTCAGGGTTTAGGGTTTAGGACAGGCATGACTCTAAACCCTAAACCCTAAACCCTACACCGCCAATGAAGGTTTCGGAGGGGTTGGGGTTGTCAGACTCAGGCTCTGAGGGTGGTCTTCGAGTATGTAGTAAAGGGATTTGGTTACCCCAAATCTTAGAGGAGGGACCCTGTAAGAGTCATATAATCATCATGTGGTGGTTGTTATAGGGATTGGGATAACCAGAAAAGCCACTGCAGAATTAAGAGTAAATTGAGGTTAAGGTTTCTGGAATAGGCCAGGGTACGGCGGGCGTCTAGGTTCGCTTGGCGAATGAATGCGCGGAATGCGAAAGGACCAACATCAATGTCGGCTCCCAGAACACGAAGAACCGCAAGCTCCTGGGCAATCTTACGCTGACTTACTGCTGATATGGGGGTTTCCCGAAATTAGGGGTACCACTTTAGGGGTCCCAATAATGAGGACTATAGTATTTTTGGGTCTATATTGGGGTCCCCTTAATTTGGGAAACTACCACATTAACCAACTTGCATCACCTTTTGACCTTATCATCAAGGCTCAAGGTCTCCGATCCATCGGGTCATGCAGGTTGTGCCGTATCCTCCGTAACAGGGATTTGGGTTTGGAGTCTGGGTGGTTTCTTGCCATAGTTACTGGCTCGCTCTGCTACTATGGTCTTGTGATTTTGACCCGCGGGGCGGGGGGATGCACGAGGCGGCATGGTGAATGGCGTGCTTCATGCCGGTCGGATGGGATCAGCACTTGGGTCTTCGTTTTCGAGAGCATGGAATCAAGAGTTGCATGTTCGAGGTTGGTGTAGCAATGCATCATCACACGTGCCAAGGATTGCAGGGGTAACATGCTATGGGTAACATCTATGGGACCCTGGGAGTCAATATGCTAGAATGTCCGTGCAAGGGGCCCGCAGAAAGGACCACAAATTTCAGAAATCCTCTGTGATGCTTTGCATGAAGCACGTTCCAGTCCGCAATCCGAAGGTTATCTCAAGGATAAGCCTCTAGAGATAACCATAAACCCACATAGTACCTGTGTTCAGTCATCAGTCCCAAACCGTAACCCACACTCCGACCTTTCCTTGTCCAACTAACGCTCCCAAAGGGTCATGTAGCCCTATAGTATGACAGATGTTATCTAGGAGTTATATTAGGGTTTGGGGGTACAGGTTTGCGTGAATGAACTTCTATAAACGCCAAGTGCTTTGGCTTTGGGTGGGAATGCATGCTGCGCTCTCACCGTTGAAATTCCAAATAGCCCAAAGTAGATACTATTTGTGGACTTCACGGCCCCAAGTGCGAATCATTTATCGACTCTGTGGCCGTAGAAAGTTAACCAGGTATCATTTATAGACGTTACGGTCCCCTCGTAGATACTATTTCTGAACTCTGCACCTGAAGTAGATGTTACTTATAGACGTTAAGTGCCCTAGGTACGTATTGTTTATTGGCTTCAGGACCCTAGCAGGTATTATCTATCGAGTCCAAGCTCCGCAAATTGTTGGAAACCCGGGCACTCCCTATATGGATTGGTATGATGTATTGTCTTGGAGCTCCAGGGCCTCACATGAAGGTTCACCGTGGTGGCGAACCATGTGATGTTCGCGGACAGGCGGAGGGAAGCAAGAGCTCCTGCTGGGGCTTAGGGTTAAGGATGGTTTAGGGTTCAAGGTGTAGGTTTCAGGGTGCAGGATTTAGGATTCAGAGTGTAGGGTTAGGGGTGGGATGGGGCGTTCTCGATACGTAATGATCCATCGGCATTTTTCAATGGGTATAACATAGAGACACATTCAAGCATATACATATGGATGCCATTCTAAGCACCCGCCCATTGCAGCAAGACTAAGAGCGGCAGTATGGTTTCGTTAGGGGGGTCAAAACCTATGTGCGCGCTAAAACAGCTCCTCATGCACGTGGATTCCTGCCTATATGTACACACTTCGTTGCAATAATTGCGTTCAAATGTCCACGCGCGCCTGGGCGATACTAGAATTTTAGAACAGCATCCATAGGTTTATTATGTAGACACACATGTCCAGGGTCATATCACAATTTGCACATGAATGCACATACACATATACATGTATGTATATATAGATATATACATATCCTGGCTTCAGCATAATTGCGTAGAAGTCTTGACTCCTGCCCAACCCCTACTAGTAGATTTTCGCCCTGCTATATAATGGCAGTATATGGGGACAGGTGTTCTGTTAGAGGGGGTGAGGGGGTAAACTATTAGGGGAGGGATACTAGGAATATGAAGGGGTTGTACGATAATCCGTATCTCTTGTGGTCGCTGGGAGGGCGTGGGGGCCCTAAATCCTACTCCCTGAAGCACAAACCCCAAGCTCCAAATTCATAAGCTGCTTGCCCATCCTAAGCACGCTCATAAAGGTGGTCACGCTTCATCAGCCATCGGGGTGTGTCTTGCAACTTGCGGCAGTGGTTTTTAAGGTGAAACCACAACATCAACCTTAAACCTGAACCGTTTAGGGATTAGCCAAAACCCCTTGGAGAAAAAGAAGAAACGCATGTCTTTAGTCTACATGCGTTTAGGTGTCCAGGTAGACCTAAGCCCTATACCCTGGCCAGTTCAAGCCCAGACCCCCCAAACCCTATCGGTTTAGGGTTTAGGGTTTAGGGTTTAGAGTAACCCTAAACCCGAAAGCCAGTGACCAATGTACCCAGCAGAAATAGTACCTAGTGGTTTGGTATCTACCTTCTTTTTCTTTGCAGGTTTAACTTGCTCTAGGTACCCCCAAGCCTAGAACAACAAACTCCTAAGCCCTAAACCCTTTAACCCCTAAACCCTAAACCCAGACCTGCAAATCCTAAACCTAAACCCTGAACGCATCCATGGAACGCGGAAATTGTCAGGTTGAGTGAGACGACCAGTTCTTTAGCCCAATACCTCCCCCCCATGAAAAGGGTTTGAGTCGAGGGTTTACGGTTTAGGGTTCAGGATTCACTGGTTTAGGACTTGGGGTTTATGATTTAGGGTTTAGGATGTCAGAACCCAAAAGCCCAAACTGGAGCCGTAAGCCCGAAGCCAGAACGGCCTGCAATCTCAGGCGCTCGGAACCCCAATTCCTAAAGCCCCAAGCCATTATAAAGGCAGCACATGCCTAAATATCCTGGTATTGCCGTTCAGGGTTTGGGGTTGTGCGTCCCTAAATCCTAAAGCTACATAATCCCGTCCAATACAATTTCCATGTCATTTTCCATGTTCTTTTCAACTTGCTCCTCCATTTTGGGGGTTTTATACCCACATTTTGAGGAACCCTTCATCTTGAGCACGCACCAGTACACCCTAAACCCTAAACCCTAAACCCTAAACCTGCCATGTAGCCTAAAGCCATGAGCCGTTTCCCCATCGGCCCGCAGGACAAGAATGTGAATATTCAGGCAGCTGGGTTGCTGTTAAGGACCTTAAATTAAGTTACCATAATGGGTTTAGGGTTTAGGGTTTACCATAATGGGTATATATAGTAAATAATAGTGCTTCCCCAATTTAGTAACTTAATTTAAGTTCCTTAACAGCAACCCAGGCAGACACCTTCAGCCTCTACGCCTACACGCATCTAGACATGGCTGCTTGGTAAGGGCTTAGGGTTCAGGGTTTTGG
>CAJNIZ010012858.1:46997-99968 GCA_905231905.1 Symbiodinium pilosum
TTGGGGTATAGTATTTTATTTAAGGAATATTATCTTACTAGGTTCAACCACCAAAAAAACATTACTCAATATCACCCCAATATAACCCCAATATATACCCTATTATAATATCGTAGTTTCCATTTTCTTTTCCATTATCCCCATACAACCCCAATATACTTTAATAAGGAATGTGGAATATATTCTAGGGGTGATGTAATGGAAAAGAAAATGCAAACTACTATCCAGGGTTTAGGGGTTGGGGTTTAGGGTTGAGGGTTGGGGTTTAGGGTTTAGGGTTTGCCTCCACTGAATAACAGCTGCATAATCTTCATAAGTATCTAGCAGCCCTTGATGTTACCCCTAAACCCTAAACATTTGACATTACCACTTAACTTAGCCACTTAATATTACCTCTGTGGTAAACTGTTACTAGGTGGGGGGCAGTAGCCCAGGTTATTAGTGTTTAGGGACTCAGGGCTGGGTGCGGTTTAAGGTACATGGATTTACCCCTTCAACCACAGCCGCCCCCAACAACCAACAAAACAACAACATGAGATTTAGTGTTTAAGGTTTAGGGTTTAGGGCTTAGGGTTTAGGATCCTGTGTGTCAATCCCCCACCCAGTAATGGGTACCACAAGGGACTGTTGTAGGTATATTAAGGCCCTATTAACTCCATATCTAGGGGCTGCTATTGTAGGGGTGTTGACCTAAGGTTTACCTGAGTTTAGGGTTTAGCGTTGGTCGCGTTTCCAACATGTAGGGGTCTTTGTTGGAACTAGGGTTGATGATGGTTTAGGGTTAGGGTTTAGGGATTTTTAGGGTTTAGGGGGATAGATCCATTTTGAGTGCAAGGTGTCAGCTATTCTTGGAAACCCCCGATGCTTACAATAGTTTCGGAGTCCGGTCTTCAGCCCTTGAGCAGTCTAAACTGCGTAAAGCGGGCTATGTAGGGGAGCATTATAGGGAGAATTAAGGGGGATGATAGGAATTTAGATTGGGTACTGCTGCCCCCACTCAGTAACAGTTGGATAATAGTTATAATATACTTATATATAGCCCTTAATGTGACCCCTAGTATAGACTGCTACTGGGTAGGGGCAGTACCCAAAGTTGAGACTATGGCTAGAAAGGCGGTCGAAGGTAGCGTTAGGGGTTTAATAAACGGACCCTACTGGGAACCCCAAACAGGGAANNTCCATTATATTCCTGCTATATTCTTTGGGTTCCCTATTTGGGGTTCCCAGTAGAGTCCCTTTATTTAAGGTTCCGGGGTCAGGGCCGAGCGCCAGGCTTTGAAATGTCGGGGCCAGGTGTTTTGGGTTGTGGTCTTAAGAGGGGTGGCTAGGGCTTTGCGTTTACCTTTACAGCTCCTTAGGACTGTTCAACTTCGTTTGTATTCATGAGGGTTGGGAACCCTAAACCCTAAACCCTAAATCCTAAACCCTAAACCCTAAACCCCAAACCCGGGGTTTGGGGTCGGGTATGGCAGGCAAGGCACAGCATTTCTCACATTTTTTGGATCCTTTCTTGCACATTTGGGTGGTTGTCAAAATTATGGTCCCTTTTTGGGTCCCTATTATAATACGGCCCCTAATATTCAGGGTACCCAAAAAAGGGACCATAATTTTGACAACCACCCATTTGACTCCCGAATCACAGTAAGATACGTCCCCGAAAGCCCCCCATAGCGCTGATCTCAGGGCCTTAAGCCCAAGCCTAGCTTACTGGCGGTTAGTAGGGAATAAGGGAATAGATGCCCTATCCGCGGTTAAGGGTTTAGGGTTTAGGGTTTAGGGGCGTTTAAAATATACCCTTAGTCCCCACTAACCCCCAGTAAGTTTACGTAAGGCGCCCAACCCCACCCTAGCTTACTCCCAAGGTCTCGGAAACCGGAGTTCTCAAAATATGCCATACTTCCAAGGGTCTAGTTTTTTTTGGGTTCAGTGTTTCAACTCGGTGAAACAATGGCCCAAAACCTCTGATAACAGCCCAAAGGACCATTATTCTACTTACTTTTATGTCTAGGTATGTTGTTATTCTACTTACTGTTAGGTATGTTGAAGTTGGAATGTTGGACCCTAAAGCCACTTGACAATGCCGTATATCCATTTCATCCCCCTCTTTCGACCCCTCAACACCCTTGACCCTAACCAGATTTAGGGTTTAGGGCCTACTCCCTGAACTCCACATGTTTCAGCGTCTAGTCGTACAAGGCACCTTCGTTGGGAAGACTCCAGAATGTTTTAGTATTTAGGTGGACACCCCCCACCCTGTACTAGTGACATACTTGACTAAGAATGCAAGAGGGCCCGAATATAATCACAATGATTCCTCACAGTCCCTCTTAGTGGGTGGAACGGGTGCACCTAGGATTGAGCATAGACGGTAAGATTCAAGCGGTAGAAGTAGCCCCAGAAAGCTCGCTGCATGACATCCGTCCGAGCTCACGTGTCTTGAGAACCCCCTAGCCCGTGTACCCTGTGGACCAGTTTCATTCTGAGAAGCCTAACTTGGAGGGCCGGTTCAACTTAAGATGTATAGTTCTAACACCTAGAAGCCATATGATTTTTTTTCGAGAACCTCAGTTCTCCCTGCGATTCATCTACTTTTGCTGAGCAAACGTAATACAACTCTGAATTGTGGAAGCCGCATGACAGCCCTATATAGGCCCTGAACAACATCTAAACCCTATAACTCTATAACCCTAAACCCTAAACCCTAAATAGTAGTTTCCATTTTCTTCTCCATCATACTTATGTAACCTATATAGGCCCTTAACAACCTCTAAACCCTAAACCCCAGCGCTCCAAACAATGCTAGGTATCTTTTAGGAGGACCCCCCCACCCTGTAATAGTGGTATATGAGGAATATAAGAGGACCCTAATATGATCCCTATTATCCCTTATAGTCACTATTACAGCCTAGCGCTTCAAGCGAGGTATCTTCTCAACAAGCCCTGGCAGTTGCATACTTACTCTGTCCCAAGCGGATGGCGTCTCCTTGCTAAAGCGGCAGTTTGGGGTGGGTCCCTAAAGCCTCAACCCCAATCCTAGACCTTAAACCTTATAAACCAAAAATCCTAAACCCTAAACTAAGTGGTGAAGATTTTCGGGCTTGGTGTTCAGGCCTGCATTTGTGGATTCCAGAGGTAGGCGCCTGCCTTATACAAACTCAAATACTGTCTTCCTTCTTATAGGGACCCCCCCCCCCCACACCAAAAAAAACAAGCTATTTTTGTTCAGGAGCAAAAACGGTTTAGCGTTTTGGGGATTAGGGTTTCGAAGTCTCGTCCCTAAACCCAATGCAACCCCTACATAACGCCTATATCCCTTATAACAGCCCCAAAAGGGACCCCTTAGATTGTTGACAAACTGAGGCATGAGTGGCAATGGGTTTAGGGTTTGGGGTTTAGGGTTTGGGGTTTAGGGTTTTGGGTTTTGGGTTTGGGGTTGAGGGTTTAGGGTTTAGTGGATCGATCTATCCGGACTTTAGATGAAGAGTTGCCTACTGCGCGCTAGCATGGCCTGAACCCAGAGAGCCCAAAATCCCTTAACTAGGGAATATACCTTAGATGATATTAGGACCCCTAATATTCTTTAAGGTATAGCCCCTAATTGAGGGATATTGGACCTACTCTCAATGAACACTCGTGACCCTGTAGCCCTCATTTGACGGTTGGCGGGTCCTGACCTATCGAAGTCAGAATCAACACCCTTCCTTGTCCCCCAGTCGCATTTGCAGTCTTAAAATGTCCCTACGTTTTTTTTACGGCACATCTAGCATGATCCTAGGTACCTCGCAGCCCTGGAATTCAGGCGTTCTAGCATACAGTATGCTGGATTTCTAGTACCAGAAGTAGGGTCCCTAAGCCTCTTCCTCCGTAAATAAACTCTAAACCCTAAATTTAGGTTCTAGACCCTAAACCCTAAGCCCTTCAGAACATTCCCAACTCAGGCAAGCAAGTGATGCTGGCCGCCATGAAGGACCTTGGAGGTGTTGCGAGCAAAGCACAGCTGCTCCACGGCTCCTACAACCGGGCAATCAAGGCTTAGAAGGGGCTTAAAGTTTGAGGTTCGGGGTATTTAGTCTTGGGATAAGGGTATAGGGTTTAGGGTTTGGTCCGTGCTGCAGGCTTTGGAAACGCCTTACTATTGCAGTCATTATTGTTGCTATTTCTACTAGTAGTAGTAGTAGCAGTAGTAGTAGTAGTAGTAGTAGCAGTAGTAGTAGTAGTAGTAGCATTTCCATTATTGCCTGTATTTTTACAAGTGCCACGGCAGCTGCAACTGCTATTATCTCAGCCAAGTACATGATGACATGCAGTCTCCAGTTGTTGCCCTTACAAGCGTTGGGAGCGCACAATGAGACAAACACTTGAAAATGTGTATCCCGTTCGGGGCTTAAGGCATTCACGTTCAGGTTTTTGATTTCAATTGAGTAGTATTTTATTTGGGGATACTATGGTACCCAACATAGAGTAAGATCATATCCTCCCTTTGAGGTATAGTATTTTCTATAAGGAATATAATCTTACTGGGTTCAACCACCAAAAAAAACGCTACTCGGTTGTTTTGGCGGGTCTTTGACAGGCCTTGAGGCTCGAGGGCTTGGAATTTAGAGAGGAAGGTCTTGGGGCTTAGGGTTTAGGGTTTAGGGTTGAGCTGTCGGGACTAAGGGTTTGGGGTCAGAGGGACCGGTTTAGGTTGCTGGTCTTGCTGATAAGGCCCCCCTAAGCCCTAGACCCTAAACCCTAAACCCTAAATAGTAGTTTCCATTTTTCCATTCTCCCTATATAGTCCCTATAGTGTATTTCCATATTCCCTATGTACCCTACCTAAACCTATAAAGCTCCAAATTTCATCCCAAGGACGTGGAGGTTTCGGCGGGCATTGTAACACCCCATTGTCCCTGAGAAGTGGTTTTATAGATATCAGTGGCTCTATCTGACCCATAATCTAAAGTCCGTAGTATCCCCCTGAGTCAGCCATACAATACTCCCCTATATAACCCCTTTAAGGAGTTTTTAAGTGTATCTCATCTTGAGACAACTAGAAACCCACACCTGCCGAAAAGTAATGCCCTGGAGCAGAACTAGATCGGGCTTCGCAACTCAAAGCTCTACCTGCACAGTAGGTGATGACTTTTGGGGTCGATTTGTGCGGCTTTAGGGTTTTTAAATGTATACTACCCCATGAATTTAGGCACCATGGCTTTCTAGGGAGCGGGCACGGTGGCTTCTCTTCTTTTGTTATTCATCCGAGGTTGGCACATGTGCGCAAGCAGAAGGACTGGATGCAGAACCTCCACTCGGAAGATGTAGAGAAGTCCCTGAAGCTTAGCTTGGACTAAGAAGTGATGCATGTGGCCATTTCTGAACCACCTCTGTCTTCATCCACAACCCAAAACCCCAAACCCTAAACCCTACATAGTCGTTTCCATTTTCTTTTCCATTATCCCTATATAACCCCTACATAACCCCCATTTAACCCCCCAACCTATAACCCCCAGGCCAGAACCAAGGAAGGGTTTCCAGCCCTATCAGTATTTCGTCCGCTACGGCGCCAGCGACAGCAGCGGTGAGCTGTGGACGTTGGGGGAGCCACTCCCCCAAGGCCAGGGAAGTTTTGGATTTAGGGTTTAGGGTTCAGGGTTTAGGTTTCAGGATTTGTGTTGAGGGCTTCTGTATCAACAGGGTCCAAGTTTGAGATCAAATTCCAGGGCAAAGGTTGAGGGTTGAAGCATGGGACCCTCATACGGGCCCTTAGGCGTTTTAGTTGGGTTCTAGGGACCCTTAAGAGTATACATATACATATATATACAGGGCATGTATTAGGTATATGAGGATCCCTTCGCTAAGGGCCCGCCATGCTAGGGGCCCATAATGTCAACCTTAGAGCTTAGCTACCTGAATACTGTCCCCACCCTAGGTAGATAGAATCTAGGGTATATCGGGGTTATATAGGGATAATGCAAAAGAGAATGGAAACTACAATATTGTGATTTCGTATATATTCGGGCTATAGTCCCCTCCCCCACCGCGAAACTCTCTTCAATGGGACACCATACTTGAGAGTAGTTTCTGACAACTTCTCAAATGTCCAGAAGCAAAACCATCAAGAGTGCCTAAACCCTAAACCCCTCCCCCCCATCAAGAGTGCCTTGCCGGGTCTGCGCGGGTGAGGGCAGAGGTCCGGGAGGGTGTTGCTTTGCAGCTATATCCTTTGGGTGGACCCCCACCCAGAATAAGGGATAATAAGGATTGTATTAGGGTCCTCTTGTATTCCTACTATATACCACTATTACAGGGTGGGGGGTCCTCCTAATACATCCTCATCATGTCCCAGTAGCAGCTCGGTAGCCAGATTTCCTCAGTACCCTAAACCCTTAACTCTCCAAAGCAATGCTTCTTGCAACCAACGGAACGTATTCTCCCTACACGCGGACCCCAACAGTTTACTGATGTTGCAAGTTGGGATGGGACCCTGGGGTTTGAGGGTTTAGGGTTTAGGGATGACTTAGGGATTAGGGAGCATAGCTGCAAAGGGTTCAGTAGGATGATAACGGGGTCTTTGACAGGATATAGTACATCACCTAACTCCAGGGTCCCTCAAATGCATCCCCAACCTCTAGAGCCTATACCCTAAGCCTCTAGACCTCACCCTGAAACCCGAAATCTCTAAACCTCTAAATCCTAAGCCCCCAACCCTAAACTCCAAACCCTAAACCCTTACAGCATATTCTAGCCCTTGTCGCTTTCAGAGGCTTGCGTCGCACCAGTAAAGGCTACAGTGCCATCATGAATTGCCCGGCCAAAGATGCCTGTAGCGATGTAGGAGGTTTGGGGTTTAGGGTTCAGGGTTTAAGGGTTTGGGGTCAAGGGTTACTTCTGGGCTGTATCGTTTGAGGTTGTTCAGGGCTTAGTGTTTAGGACTAGGGGTCCAGGGTCTAGGAGTCCAGGCAACAGGGTTTAGGGTTTTTGCTTGGAGGGTCAGCGAAGAGTTCTAAACCATAAGCCCGGAAACAACCCACGGGAAAGGGAAGGGAACAACGGGTTGCTGTCACGAACATATATTAACTCACTATGCATTGAATGATTTGGCTTCCTTGTCATAGTGACTTGCTTCAATTCCCCGAGAAGCAATCCAGATAGCTACCCTATGGCTGTCAGATGACTCTTGTCGGTTTCTTGTTCTCGGGGCTGGAAATAAACATCACCCATTACCTATCATCCTGTATAATGCAGCCCTCATGTATATTTCCTATGGTACTACCCGAATTCCCGTTGAGGGCTGCAAGTTCAACTTTCAACTAGCTTGCTGGTAGCTTGTTCTGCTTTGACTAGATGGCTGCCTTTGGCCCGCACGCTGCAAGAGAGGTTGCCCTCCCCCAATTGACATGGAAGTCTGCACAACTAGGTACCCCAGTAGTACCCTTTTGGTTTCTTTATTAAGGCTGAGCAGTAGGAAAAAGGGTACCCTTATTATTATGGGATGGGTTACTGGGGAACCTAGAAAAAAATACCCTAAACCTCGTAAACGGATCGTAAGTCTTACGGAGTTTGTCTTGGGGCTCCATACTAGTTTGGCGGGTGTCTGTCATGGATTTTTGCAGTTGCCGTAGAAAATGCTACATAAATCTACTGAATCGAAGAAATCAGGTAAAGGGTTTAAGGTGACGTTACAAAAGCCCACTGAAAAAAAGAAAGTAGGCCCCACATGTGGGACTTTGCTGCGTCTTCGCTACTAGTACCTATTTGGATTCCCGGAATCGAAATAGTTTTCCCATTTGGAGTCGACTCTTGGTTTTGGATTCAATATCCCACAACATGCCCCTTTATGCCCCTTTACACCTGTACAGAACCTTTCAAGATGCATGAAGATAAAGACCAAGTCTCTAAGACACGCTATCGCACCCAGGAAGCAAGCCGTAGCGGTCTGAAGGGGAACCGCTACAATCCGTGTACCGCATATGCCCAGGATCACCCCCCAGGATAGCCTGTCGTTAGAAACCTCATTTCGCAAGGCAGCTTAGCAACCGGCACAAAGTGACATACAAGGATGCGCCAGTAAACCATAAGCCCCTTAATGTATGCTGAGTGGGTCCAGAATAGGGAAGCAAAGGTTCTTGAGAAAATCTTAGTAGACCTCTGAACAAATCCCAATCAAGCTCATTGCGCATCAGCGCTCCCGTCCTTGAAGGCCAGCCCCAAAAGCCTAAACCCCTAACCCCTAACCCTTAGAGTAGCCAAGGAAAAAGTGTGCCGCGGCCCGAATCGCATTACGACGCAGGAGGCCCTCAGAGATTACAAGCGACTCCTGAAGCTTGCTTGCACTTGTTTGTTTAGGGTTTAGGGCTTAGGGTAAACCCTAGTCCACTCAGGGTTTTGGTGAAGGGTTTAGGATTTGGGGTTTAGGGTTAGTGTTAACATACTCAGTCCCCTGTAATAGTCGCGACAGTATGTCCTATTTCTTCATTCCCTCAACCCTAAACCACGCATATGATAGATTATGATAGTGTCCATTTCCTCTTCCCCCGAACCTTAAACCCTAAACCCAAAGTTCTAGCCACCAGCAAGGAGACTGGCGAGCATGCTCACGCCAGATGGCCTCCTTACAAAGCTTGATAGCATGCCTGGGTGGAAGTACCTGGGCCATCCGAAATTAAACCGGTTTGGGGTTGAGGGTTTTAGGGTTTAAGGTTTGGGGTTCAAGGTTGGGGTTCGGGTCCAGGGTTTAGAGCTTCGTGATTAGGATTTATGGCTTGGGGCTAGCCGGCTACCTTTGTTACAATGTTCATGATTATCCGTTTCCGGTGCCATTTTTCAACATGCGCTCCAACTAATGCGGAAGCCTACGCTCCCTGTTTGTTTAGTGCGAGTATGTACTTCAAAACACGAACCCATGCCCTTTACAAGGGCTTCCATGTTTGTTCAGGGAAGCCGTAACCCAAGTAATGTCAGGGCCTAGTTACAATACCATAGTTATAGCCCAAAACCCTAAATCCTGAATACCATGTAGATGGTCGTCTCACTAGATGGGGGACTCCAAAGTACCAAAGTAGACCCCCCAAAATGTTATCATCCTTAGTATTGGGACCCCCAGCAAAACTCCCACATAAGCCCCGGCAGTGCATCCCAATGCTTCTACTGGGTTGCTGTTAAGGACCTTAAATTGAGTTACTATATTGGGGAAACCTTGTTATTTACTATATACACCCATCATGGTAACTTAATTTAAGTTCCTTAACAGCAACCCAGTCTACCCTCAACTCTGGTTCCTACCCAGGCACACGTTGGCCAGAAGCAAGTCCTCCTACGAACAGCGTCGCTTAGCCTCCCAGCCTGAGGGAAACAAGCGCCAACGCACAGCTCTGTAGCCAAGGGGCCTGGATGTTCTCTGGAAGTCTAACTGAAAAAATTGAGGGTTTAGGCTTTAGGGGTTTCCCAAAATTAGGGGTACCTTATTGGGGGTCCTTATAATAAAGACTATATTATTTTGGGGTCTATATTGGGGTCCCCCTATTTTGGGAAACTACCTTAGGCTTTAGGGGCCCAAAAGGGTTGCAGGAAACCCGAGACGTCATATATGCCTTCTCTGTTTCCCCATGTTTTTTATTTCTCGGTGCTGGGTTCTAGGCTCTCGGTCACTAAGGAGTCTAGCGCCGTGGCATCAGGTTTGTGTGTATTGGGTTCAGATTTAGGGTAATTAAGGGCTGCTTTGGGTATTCTTCGAAACCTCTCATGCGAGCCTTCAACAAGGCCCCTAAGCCCCCAAATCCTGAACCTTACCTAGACCCCCAAATCCGAAACGCCAAGCCCTAGGTCCCAGAAAGGATTCCATCCCTGGCGAGAGCTGTAAGGTTAACGCTGCTAAGCTGGAAGTATTTGAGTTACAGGTATATAGAGGTACTGCAAGGCATCCCTAATCCTAAGCCCCAAATTCTAAACCCTAAGCCCGTTGAGATTTTCTTTGTCGGCAGACGAGTTGAAGCTCCCGGACTTATTTTTTTGGCTTAGTTTCTATCCTTGCCTCTTTCCTCTAGTGTGTACCTGAACCCCAAGAGTAGGTAAAATGATGGCCCAACACCTCTCTTCTTTAAAGTTCAAAGGCTCTTGTCCTACATACTTTGGGGTTCCAGATATGAAGCAGTAAGAAAAGAGGGCAATGACCCCAGTGACGCAGAGCTGCGGGCGAGAAGACAATTAGAGCACACTGCTCACGCAGGCCCCTGCTGTTTAGGGCTTCGGTCTTAGAGTCAGCACCTTCTGTTCCGTATATATTCTCTTAACAACGTCCAAAATCGCCTCTAAGCCCTAGTACGAAACGTTGTTGCCAACATTTCGTTGTGTTTGGCAACCGGGCGGTTTCTCAAAGAGTTCCCCAAATATGGTTCCTGTTAGGCCCCAAGGGTACCCGATCATTGATCATACTATGCCCTGAACCCTGAACCTTACACCCTAAACCCCAACCTTAAACCAGACACCAAGCCGCAAGCCCCTAAAAATGTGTACGAACTCGCAGCAGATGCGCCGGAAGGCTTCAATTCACAACCAGTCCGAATAGCTGTTCTGTCTGTTTTTCTTGATTGCTTTTGGTGAGTCCTTGGGACCATAAGAAGTACAACCCTACGATAGATCCCGCTGGATGTAATTATTGCCAACTTTTTATGTACCCTCTGGATCCATGTCCCTAAACAGAATGCAACTCCGAGGCAAAGTACCTGCACAGGAACCAGTTGGACCAACATTTATTACGCTTACCTTCTGGGTACATGGACCCTCAGGGCTTAGCAGCTTGAATCTTGAATGATCCATTTCAACTTTGAGTCCTGCTTGTTGTAACGGGCAATGAAAAAGGAGGATCACTCTCGCATCAGCGGTGGCTTGCGTGCTAATTGGGCACAGTGACGGCTTGTGCTTGTGGGGCTAGGTATATGATGAACTGGGATAGTAGCAATACTTGTGCTGCTAGGGGTTTGAACAATCAGAGCTCTCTTCTTTCCAAGTCTTTTTTGGTTCTGCAGTAGCCCACTTTTCCCCTTCTTGGGGTTCTGGGTTCCTTACAGGGCCAGGCTATACCTAAAACACGTGTTGTAAAAAGGTCTTTTTTACTCTTTACTTACCTAGCATCCTATTACAAGTTCCCTTGCCCAATGAACTCAAAGGTGACACTCCAGAATTCCCAGTTTAGGCCTTAGGATTTCAAATGCTAGAACCTGAATGGTTTGGGAATCTAAGACTCTAAGGTTTTGGGTACCTGGACCTTTTTGGGACTATTGCTTGACTCAATCGGGGACATTTTCACAATGGCCCCTACACAACACTGGAGATGGACAGCGGCAATGCCTTCATGATCCCTGTATTGTTCATCCCAAGAATCCCAACAGAGAGCACATTCTGTGCAAATCCCAAATGAAGGAGAGTGTCCCTCAACCCGATACAGGTACCCTTGAACCCCAATCCTTCAATATTTTAAGACGGGCTCCCGAGCCCGGTAGTATAGACTTTAGTGAGACAGTCCAGTGTAGTGCCGCTGGGGGTCTCTGACATGACGATTTACCACCAGAAGTCATGCCAAAGCTGCAAAACAGTTACATGTCTCGGCATCACTTTGAATCCTGAACCTTCAACACTAAGCTCAAAATGTCAGTTTCCATAAAATTGGGGGGGGACCAATGTAGGCCCCACTATACTATAGTCCTTTTTATAGGGACTTCCCCAAAAAGGACGCCTCATTATTGGAAGCCTTGAATTGGACACCCTCAAATCCCTATGTCCCTCTGCACGAACAATCCCTACACGACCCTCTTTACCAAATACCCATCCTAAACCCTAAACCCTAGACCCTTCCCATTGTCTTCTCCATTGGACTTTCCAGTCATGGCCCTATAATCCCCTATATAACCCTTTGTTAAGGAGTTGAGATTCTAAGCTAAACCCTATGTTGCCCCTTGTATAAAACCCCCCTTAAGGAGTTTAGACCCTACACCCTAAACCCCAAATCCTATATAATCCACGTATAACCCACTTTGATGAGTTTAGACTATAGGTTATACATGTCCAGGAAGGGCTCGAGCATGGCAAGTCTTGTGCAATCTTGATGGCACACTGTTTAGGTGTCAGGTTCTAGGGCTTAGGGCTGAAGGTTTAGGGTGTAGGGTTNNCAGGGCTTAGGGTTTAGGGCTTCATTTCCAAGAAGGTAATCTGCAAATCAACTGGAACCTCACCGGTACGTTAAATTTAGAACATGAGGTTTTGTCCTCTGGCAATCCTCATATATCCTTGAAAAGTCAGGAAGAGTACCCATCTTTGGAGGACCCCCTTGGTTCGCAAGAAGGCTCGGCGCCCTAAAAAGCCTAAACCTTAAACCCTAAACTCTAAAACTCTAAGGCTCTAAACCCTAACTCCCGAACTCCTAAACCCCTAAATCCTAAACCCTAAAACCTAAACAAACCCCTACCCCCCCGCTCTTTATTCCTGTCCCTGAAGCTCCTTATCAGCAGCTTAAAGTTCATGATCCCATATTCGGGGTTATATAGGGCTTTAGGGTTTAGGGTTGAGGAGGTTATATGGGGGTCTATTGGGATAATGGAAAAGAAAATGGTAACTACTATTTAGGGTTCAGTGTTAGGGTTTAGGCCCCTACAGCCCTAAACCACAGGTGTGTCCTGTGTGGCACAGTCCGTCGCTGCTTGTCCGTTTTCAGGCTGTTGGTGGTCGCAAATGAGCCCTCGGGTCCTATGTGTAGCGAATGCCCTAAAGTCTGTACAAAGTAGCTACACAGGGCTGGTTGGATCCCTAAGAGATAAACAGGCAATACGTTTTCATGGGGTTGGGTTTAGGGTGTAGGGCTTGGGGCGGTGGATGGAAGATCCTGAATGACCCTGGGTGGATCCTCCCAAACTTCCCACCGCATGAGTTATATATAGGGTCGTGCATTATTCTTCTGTCCGCCTTATGGCCTGCCTCCCCGAAACCTTAAACCCTAAAGACCTAAAGGGGCTTAGGGTTTTGAGGTTTTAGGGTGTAGAGTTAAGCTTAAACCCCACAGAAAGGATTTTTTTGGCGTGTATATCGCAGATAAAAATAACCAAGCCTAGACGCTTTGCCATGACCTACTGCCCGCAGCCTGCTGTAGTTTGTAGCGGCCTGCGCCTTGCGCCGATGCGGGTCTGGACGAAGGAGTCTTCTCCGCTTGAACTGTACTCTACACTCCTTGAAGGGGGCGATATAGGGGATTATTTAGGGGACTACTACGACGGTTACTCAGGGGATACTTGGAGTTTCGACTCTTAACCGTAAACCTCAGGGTTATTAAGGGGGATACCTGACTATACCTTACTTGAAGACGCTACAGGGTGGAGGTTGCATGGTCTTGTGTAAAAAGTTGAGGTGAGTGCCTCTCCAGATGTAACGGGTATCCATCGGATATGCAAGGCCGTTTCGGGGGTGGGGCGCAGATAAATGGAGATGAACACCCTAAACTTTGGAGTCAATAGCATGATGTATAATGTATGTAGACATACGTACATATACGTATACAAACATAGATATATCCGTGCATACGTATTTATCATATCACCTTTTCCCTAAGTACTATGTGAAGTAGGTCAGGCAGGAATAGCTTCAGTATTAAGAGTGCGGCGGCCATGACGAGTAATGTAGACCCATGATGAATAACCCCCCTCTTTTTAAGGGCCTACTAATTACCCTAGTGTAATCCCTATTAAGGGGAAGGGTTAATTAATCAGGGGTCCGGGTTAAAGCCTAACCCGCAACCTTAGATCCTTGCAGATCGAGACCCCATCTCTGTGAGCAAGGCGGCAAGAGCGCCTATCCTTACCGTGGGAGCCTTTCTGAAAAAAGTATATGGGCTTGAGTATGGGTCTAAGGTTTCAGAGTTTTAGGGATAGGGAAAATCAAATGGAAGAGAAAAAGGGACATGTGATGGATGGAGATTGGGACGATACTCGGGCTTTGTAGGGAAAGTTACCCCCTAGTGCTATGGTTCTAGATGAGAGAGAGAGAGAGAGAGAGAGAGAATGGCATATCATATGTCAAACAGACTTCAACATGATACCTGTCAGTACTTATTTAGTTAGCCCCACCACATTACAATCCCTGAGGGGTCCTCCATTAATCCTCAGATATTCCTAGGGCTTTCAAGGGTACCATATTTTGCGAGAAGCCCCATGTCTGTTCCTTTTTGACGGGGCAGAGGCTGCTGATGAAAATGGAGGAGTTAACCCATAAGGGTTTGCAGGGTTTAGGGTTTAGGGTCTAGGGCTTAGGGTTTAGGGTCCTAAACTCTAAACCTCAACGCTTTGCTGGATAATTCTACGCGACCATTGAGCGGATCACGTACTAGTCCCTAAAACTGGAATCCTGGACCGTTTTCGGGCTTCAACCCTAAACCCTAAACCGCAAACCCTAAACCCTAAAACCTAAACCCTCAACCGCAAACCCTGAACCCTAAACCGGTTGTTTTGTGCGGTTTTTGTAGCCTTCAGAGCTGAGACAGCCGGGAAAGCAAGCCATATATTCCCCTCAAGTAGATAGAACATGGCTTCGGGTATATTATAATAAGATCCCCATATACCCATGTTCTATCTACTTAAGGGGGACTATATCATTAAAGCCTAAAACCTGAATACCCCTTGTTTAGGATCCAACGCACATCCCAAAACCCTAGCCCTAAAGCCTGTATAAACCATACCACTTTCTTTAAGGCTCCTAGACACAAGGCTCCTAGACACAACCCCCAAAAGCCTATGCCTAAGGCCTACACAAACCTTAGCTCCCCCTTGTAAAGCTCCTACACCCAAACTCCACAACCCTAAACCCTACACGTTATAGATCCATACTCCTATAAGTGGATCCGCCCTAAAACGCTGAATCCTAAGCCCTGAAGCCAAACCCAAACCTGCACCCTAAGCACTTTAACCTAAACCCTAAACTCTCAATCCTAAACCCTCATCCCTAAACCCTAAACCCCTAAACCCCAAACCCCAAAGCCGTATCCCTGTAGGTGGGCCCACGCTACGTGCGACCTGTGTGGCTGCCAAGGTGTCAGGTTGCGAGGCACCTACGGCATCCCTTAAAAGGGCTGGTTTGAGGATCAGGGTTTAGGCGGGTTTAGGGGTTTAAAAATTGAGGGGCTACACCCTGGGCCCCCAAAATATTTAGAAGAATGGCTTTGGGCTTTGAGCCCTGATTTTTCCTGTAGGATCAGGATTGCGGTCAGTGTGGAATCCTTAGGAGAGTATAGGGTTCAGATCCAGGGTTGAGCGTTAGGGCTGAGAATGTAGGATCTAGGGTTTAATGTAAATCTTAACCGTGCAAGACCAGGGTTTCCAATTCGATGGTGAACGGTATAGCAGGTGGTCCGCATTTGCGGTTCCGTTGACTGCTTCCATTCTTTCACCTAAACCCTAAACCCTACGGACGCCAAGGCTGTTGCGCTTCTTCTGGCCGCTACATTCATGGGTTGCAAGGTTGTACCCCTAAGGTGGTGCCACAGGAAATGAGGATCTTGCCTCAAAAGGATTACGTTGCTGCCTTGAAGGGCTGTAGAGTTGTTGCTCAAAATACCGGTTCCCAAAATGGCATGAGTGCAAATTCCCTTTTAATTCAGGATCCCCCTTAAAGGAACCCTGGTGCCCTTCTTTACAAGGACCTTATAAGCAAATCCGGGGAGAGGGAACTTATCTTTGATGCATGGCGTTTGTTAGGTGGTTAGCCTTGCTTCGTGATCTGTTTAGGGCTTACCTAGACCCTCCAATGTAGTTCCTTTTTGGGTTTGGTATGGTTTGTTGGCTAGGACTCTTATTAGGACTACCAAAAAGGTACTACATTTCGGGGTCTAGGTAGGGTTTATTAGGGTACGCAGCTGTGGGGGGCTTAGGACAAGTTTGACATTGACATGTCTCAAAACAATCCCCACACAACCCCCAGTAAGGACCCTCCAGAATCCCTGCATGTCCCTAGGGTCCCTAACTCCACCTCCTTTCTGATAAGCTCTCAGATAATTTCTGGTCAGCTGGATTGGGGGGCAGGCTGGGGCTTGCCAGTTGTTGCTCTACAAGTTGTTTTCACCAAATTTCCCAACATATGTGGATGATACAGTGCCAGTGAGCGGCTTTGGGGATAGACTCTGGTGGGGGTTCCTTCTTTTTGTGTCAGTATGTGTTGCAGGGCGGGCATTGAAGTTTTCAGTAGTGGGCTTCAAAATGAAACCTTGCACCCTAAGCCGTGAACCTAAGAATCCTGGCACCCCAGGGCGTCGCGGAGAGCGAGATGCGCGGCCGCGACCGCCTGCAGCTGAACTGCAGCCAAGTGAAAAGTGCCCTTATGGGAAATTCCTATAATCAGGGTTGCTGTATGTTAGATGTGTGTCAGGCGGAATCCTAGGTGTGAATATTATCCAACTGTCCTCGGCATAGTCCTTCAGGGGACCCCAGTGATTCAGTAGTATTCGGCATACTTGCAGTTTGAAGGCAACTATAAACCAAGAAAATGTTCCTAAGATAAACATAGCTGGCTTATAGATAGCAGTTGCGGCTGGGTTGAAGTCACCCTGAACCGAAGCCCCACACCCTCGATTTCCTTAAATGAATTATCATTACCCTGCACCGCCAAGTATGTACCCTGTGGCCCACTAGGACGAGGACCCTCTGTTTTGAGAAGCCCGCAAGTATTAGTTTTCTGGGTTTGGCGTTAAAAGTCTTGGGCTTTCTGGGTTAAGGGTTTAGGGCTTAGGGATTTCTGGTTTAAGGGTGTTTAGGGCTGTCTGGGTTTTGGGTGTAGGGCTTTCTGGGTTTGATCTATATACTATAGAGTTGAGCGTCTGAGCTAACCCCAATTACCTACAGCTTAGTCATGATCACCCCTTAGCCGATAGGTAAACCCCATAAGAGTAGGTGATTGGAGCTACAGGTACCCCCTAAACCCTGGACCCTAAACCCTAAACCCCTGAACCACATTATTTGGATGTAGGCCTTAGGGTTTCTCTTTCGGGGTTTCCGGTATCGGGCTTGAGGGGCTCCAGCTCCGGGTGCATGGTGGAGAGCTCAGGGCTGCTGGCTGCTGTTTAGGGTTTAGGGTTCAGGGTGAGCACTTCAAGATTTCGGGTGTCCTGGTTTTGGGTTCTGGATTTGGGGCTTGAGTTTTCTGCGTCTGGCTTCAGATTTTCGCGCCGTGGCATATAATCAGCTGAGAGGGATATTTCACCCAATATTTGTGGAACACTAGTCGCCCTCAACATTACACCCTACATGCTAAGCCACAAACCCTAAACAGTGAACCCTAAACCCTAAACACTAGTATTCTCCTTGGGACTTAGCTTGGGCCGTAGACCCTTGACCCTTTTGGGATTCCCTTATACTCCTATTACAGGTACCGAAGGGTTCACCCTTAGTAGGGGTCCTAAATACCACGTAGTACTTACATTGCTTCGGATCCCCATCTGTGCCTGTTACGCCAGACGAAGTGCGTGGAGGGACCAGCCACGGTGTAGCGCTGCAGGGTTCCCATCCCCTAAACCCGTGTTAGGATCTAGGATTTAGGGCTTAGGGTTTAGGGTCTGGGGTCCATAGGGTTAGGGTTTAGGGTCTTTAGCTTTCGGATTTAGGGCTCAGGGTTTAGGGTTCAGGGCTTAGGGTTTAATTAGGGACCAGGGCTGCTTCGTGGGCCCCAGGAAGGCCCAATCTTTAAAATAAGCATACAGGAACCTCAGGATCTGGTGCAGGTTGAGGCGAGTGAAAAACCTCTTCTGCCATGGCATGAAAGTGCAAGCTAAGCTCCTTTTTAGCAAGAACGAATGCACAATGGTGATGATCTATGCCTTACAGCATGCTGAACCCCTCGTTGAGCCATCACCTCGGCTCGGCAGGAAAAGCGCTTTCTGCACTCCTCCTTAGGTCAGCCCTTCGGGCTTGACCTACATCGTTGTGCCGGAGCTCTCAGAGCCTGCTTGAATGAGGCTGCCCAAGCAGGAAGCCTTTCCCCCTTAAGCGAGCCTCCAAAAGCTTGCACATTGCTTAGAGGTCTTTACACAACCCCTTTCCAAGCATGAATCCATCTCGAAATGGAATCCTTTGAGGCAACATCCGTGTATTGGAGATTGCACTTTGTTCGAAGCTTGCCATGTTTCCATAGCCACAAGACATACTTAAGTTGACGATCTGTGGGAAGTTCCCGCCCATGAACAGCGAAGCTCGGATCTGGTATGATCTTCAAGGCCAGTCTAGCCACCAGTTCTGGCTTCAACCCACTCAATGTCATACTTTCCTGTCGAAGCCCGGCTTTAAGTGCTTCAACACTCAGAAGAGACAACGTATCTCGACACAGCCGCTCGCGATCACAGCACCGAAGCATCTCATCATCGACAGAGGAAACGCTTGCTATCCCTGGTGAAGTTCTCGGCAGCTCCTCCTGACGTGCCTGCGTAAGGCGCGTCGCAGGAGGTGTCACGGGGTCCTGATTGGACTCACTCCTGTCTCTAAAGGACCCAGTCTCTTCAGAAGAACCGTAAAAGGCTGTTTGCACGGCTTGATGGATGTCAGATGAAGACGGTGTCTGGCTCTCGGTTTGGAGCCGGTCAATCTCAACCTCTGCTGCAAGCCTAGCAAGCTCTCTAAGGCGTCTCAGCTTGCTCTCCCTTTTCACAGAGCGTCTGGCACACCTAAACATCCACTTCACAAACTCCCGTATCAGCACAGCGATCACCGCTACACATCCAGAGACCAACAGGAGCTCATCCACACCTGCAGAAGCAATAGGATCCTTCGGAAACGTTTGATCCGCTGCCTCTGCTCCAGGAAACCGTTCCAAGACCACAACCATACAGCCTATCATGACCACATGGATCGCATGCAGTTGAACAGCTTCAGTCGACAGGCCTTCAAAACCCCATTGATGCAGAAGGTCCAGCAGCCTTGCTCTGGGATGCGCTTTCGTAGCCAAATCAGCCAGCTGATATCGTCCTTCTACATGACTCACATGCAAAAGATCTCGTTGTACTTGTTCTCGAACAAAAGCGCAACGGACACGCAAATGTCTTGTCCTCCATGAACCTGGTCCTCCACAAAGCATGGAGGTGGCAGAGCTGTTGTCTACCCGAAGGTGTCTGGGTACCCGGACTGTGTATATCTCATCCACCAAGCATCCTACACACTCCAAGAGAGTCACAGCATTGGTTGCTTCCAGCAGCTCGCTCTCCATGGTGCTAAGCGTAACCATTCCCTGCTTACCAGACTTCCAGGCTACCGGGGAACCATTGACAGTTACAACTGAGGCACCATACGACCGCTCACCATAAGGGGCAAAACTAGAATCGCTATAACCCTCTAGAAGGATCTCAGCAGAAACTGTGCTTGCTGCCGTTTGCTTGCTTGCTTGTGTTGCTGAGCTGCTTGTAGCTTCATCACGATCACCCAGAACCAGCTTCAAGTCCGCTGTCGACAGCAGGTACGCAAGTACCCGTTTGGCCACTCTTGCCACTTTTCGCGGATGCTTCGAAACCCACTGCGCCATATGGCCCACGACAAATTGGAGATCCGGACGACATCTCATTGTAAGCCAAAGCTGTTCTCCGACCATCCTTTGGCCAAAGCGTAATTCAGCTTCTGAAAAATCCTCCGGTTCAGGAGAAATGTCATCTGAAAGCCATTCCCTGGGGCAGGGCAACAAGGTTCCAGGAGATTCATCCATCCCATGGGAGCGCAGCAGATCAAGAATGTATCCCTTCTGATGGATCTCATATGCTCCTGATGGCCGTTGAAACACCTCCATGCCAAGGTAGCGAGTTCCTCCGCCTTCTGCAGCCCATTCAAGCTCATTGCAAGGCCATTCTTCTAGGATCCATGCATGAACCGCCTTGACCACCTTACGCGCTGCCACGTAGAACAGGTCATCTACGTAGGTTATGAGACAGCCCAACAGATCCTCTTCGCCTTCAAAGAAGATGAGCCACAGTTCCGAGTCAACCTTGGACATCTTGAGGACCAGGTACTTGTCTTCATACAAGATCTTGGCATTTGAAAACCTGGCCGAGCGGTAAGATGCCCATATCGCTGGTGACTCCCTAAGGCCGTACAACGGCCTCAAGACAAGCCAATAGGCCTGTTCTGAGACGTAGCCATTGTCGATCAAAAGTCGTGGTGGCGCTACTGCGTATCTGTGAAGATGGTCCGGCCAAGGCGCGAGGAGGAAGGCCCCGGTGATATCGGCGGTGGCGCCGAGCCACCCCTTTGTTGCAGCTATTGCCAGCACCGTTCTGAACGTTTCGGCCGAAGCGCCTCCAGCATACAGCGAGCCGAACTGTTCCTCAGGGGCAGCAAAATTGCCGCAAAGCACAAGGCGATATTTTCTCTTGTATTTCTCGCTCTTGTTAGCCGGGGGTTTGAGCGTATGTACGCCATTTCTAGGCACCAATCGTAGAACGCCTTGGCGTTCTAGACGCCGAGCCTCCCCTTGAAAGAGGTTGTCGAGCTCCTTGCGTATGGCAGCATGCCACCTATCAACAACCGGCTTGACCTGACAAAGCGGTACCGTATGTACGACTTGAAGGTCACCCTGCAGGGACTCAAGGAGATGCTCATAGTCCGGCTCGTCTACTTCAGATGCCGCTCTCAAGCACACCTTAAGCATAGCCCGATCTTGTCTTGAGAGTTGCTGAGACGCGTGCTTCAACCTCTGTGTTATGCTAAGCTGCACCTTCTCAGTCTCCTCCTCAACGAGCTTGCCGGCTTGACGCAAGTCTTCCGTCAACATGTGTTCTTCTTCCATGAGGAGCCTAAGCGAACGGCTTCTTTCCTGCAAGTCTTCAAGAAGTTGATGATGGATTTCATTGAGTATGAGCAGCGAAGAACCGCAGCCATCCTTTTCATCCTTGTTGACCTGGGAGTCGGACTTCTGGTCACCGTCCTTACAACCACCTTCGCAGACCGTCTCCTGATCACAATAAGGAAGGAAACCAAGATCTTTGAGGTATTATCAAGATTGGAAAGCCTGGGGGTGTAAGCGATGAGCATGACTCTTTCTCCCTTGTGAGGTTGTACTTCATGCCACCTTCGAGGATCAAAGGAGAACGTCTTGCCCTTTGCAGCCTCAAGGAACCTCCCCTTAAGCTTACAGCCCGGCTTCACTTCCTTGACCACGATGTCCTCATTTTCTGCAGAAGTCTCTTCATTTTCAAGCTGAGTCCAAAGCCCGCCACCTTCAAAGGACGTCAACGGACACAACCAGTTTCGTGATCCTGGAAGATTATTAAAATCACAGTGCGCTTGCCCTCCGCCGTTCCGCTGAATAGCTATGGCTGCAAACTGCTTGGCTCCCATAACCTCCCGAGCAAACTTGGCCAAGAACTTCGACGCATTAGGAAGCCTCTTAGCTCCGTCTCGCAGTCCGGATACACCGCCATGCGTAAAAACACCTGTTGCCCAGCTCGTTGCCCTCCCCCTTGGTTTGCGTCTCACAGCTCGAGAAAACAACTGCTGAACTTCTTCCAGCGTCTCAAACAACTGCATGACCAAGCCGGTGCTCATAATCCCAGCCTTCAAGTAGAAGTCTGCCAGCTCTTCCGCTCTGCTTTCTGGGTCTGACAATGGTCTCAAAGCCCTGATTGCTGCTAGCCCGTTACGCCAAACATGCCCTGATGGATCTCCAGAATCTAAGGGAACTTCGGGTGGTTCTGGATGACATTCAAAGGCCTTATATGCCATGAGACGCGGTCCATGTTCACCAAGAAACCGAACAGCTGGTCCTTCTTCGTCTGTCCAAACACCCGCTGCTTCATGATTTCCTGAAACATGCCCTGATGGATCTCCGGAATCTAATGGAACTTCGGGTGGTTCTGGAGGATCTTGTCCAGGGCGGAATTCATGGGGTCCAAGAGGCCTTTTTCCAGTTACCCTTCGTGAAGGCATAGGAAAGCTTGCTTCCACTGGGGCTAAAGGAATTGCACTATCAGGGTCCTCAAAGCCAGACCTCAAGTGAAGCGAAGTTACAATCCTTCCCGTTGGAAAGCGCACCACATGACCTTGCCGAAGCTCATGCGAAGGACCCACATAGACACCTCCCTGCCACCTCTCGTCCAAGTCAAAGTGGCCTCCAGTTCCATAGACCTTGTTCTTGACCAGCACAGGCGATCCAAAGGGTATCAGAGCTCGATCTCTGCCTAAAGCACATTCACGCTGCTGGAAGGCCGCAAACGCCAACAAGACGTGTCCAGGCCAGCCGCTCGAAGAAGAGTTTTTGTGCGGACCTTGGCCCGTTTAACGCCTGCTTCGTCTCTTCCATTCGTTTGTGGTGCCTGCGCCTCCCCAGTAGTAGGAAGCACATCTCTATGAAGCAGCCATGCGCGAAGTTTACTCCCTCGAAGTTCACGAGCTCGGTCCGAATGAACCCTAGTCACTGGAAGCCCTTCTGAACGTATCTGGAGATAGATCTGCTTCACCGCATCCTCAATCTCAGGGGTCAACCGAGTCTTCAAAGGAACGGCATAGTGAAGAGTTTGGTACTCCATGGTATCACCAACCTCCTTGTACAGGGCCTGGAACCGCTTGTTAGACTTATCTAGGTCTTCTTGATCTTCAGGATCTAAAGGTAGGTCAGCAGGTCCGTGCTCATCAAGGAAATCTCCTTCTGGGCCTTCAGCGTCCGAAAGGATCTCTGGCTCCTCAGGGATTGGGACATCCTTGTACACGGAGAGCTTGGGCATCAGGTATGTTCCAATTAGCGCGTACCTGAACCCCTTTGATCCGCCATACTCGCCCTTCTTCCTGAATGGTCCACACACATCCAGAGACAGGGTGTAACAGGACGGCGCTATGATTCTTCGATGAGCTCTCCCTGTAGCGGCTGTCTGGATGCAGGTCTTGAATCGCCGGTCAAATGGCAAATGGCCGTTGGCCACATGCCGCTTCCAGTACCGCAAGTCCTTGTCCGACCAAGGAGTGTCCGAGTCCAACTTGTGTAGCATGTACCCCAGAAACATTTCATCCGGTCTGAGGCGCCATCTATCCACTGCAAAGCCAAGGTCATGCTGGAACGGAAGCTTCCACACGTTGGGCCATGCCTTCGTAGTCAAACCTTCGGAAACTTCAACACTATCAGGAGGAAGGAGGCCGCCCTTCATAGCAAGGTTCATTGCAATCAAGTAGTTGGAACCATCCTCGTCAGTCTCCACCTGCATCATGGGGACATGATACTCTTGTCTAAAAGAGCTCCACATCTCAGACCTCCACATTGAACTTGACGGAGTTGAACCCAACAGCAGGTATGGAGGAGAAGCCCCATGCATGAAAGCTGCCTGGCGCGAAACAGCCCACAGTAGAAGCTGCTTAGCCAAAAGTTCATGACCATCATTGACCGGAGGACTTCCAAGGACACCCTCGATCTGTCCCCTCGCTGCTGCCCACATGAGCGCCTTGTACATTGCACTCTCACCCTTGATGGAGAACCTCTTGCTTCGAGAGAAGTTGCAGTCAACCGTCACCACATCCTCGGAGTTACTAATCTGCAGGTCTGCTTCACCTTCTCGGCGATAAAGTCTCACCACCCATCGCCTTGTCATCATAGACTTGCGCATGTTCCTGTTCAGCGGGAGCGCCTTGAGGTACTTCCAGCCTTGCTTATCATCCAGAACAACATGGGCTGCAGCCAGCGAAAGCACATCCGAAGACAGCTCCCCAAGAGGAGAACAGGAAGAAGACAACGCCTCGAGTAGGCATTCACGACCACCTGTGGCAACGAACTTCCCAAGCATAAAGTCCCAGGACTTCATTTCTTCATAGTCCAAGGTGCGAACAAACGTCTCGGCAGTTGAGGCTTCCAAAGACTGAAGGTGCTGTTCTTCCAGTTGGGATATTATCTCCAAGGCCTGGGTCTCTGCGAGCATCGGGTGGTTGCCCTTTACCAAGGTCTTCAGCACCCCAAACTCCGGATGAACGACCTTCAAGCCGCCCTTTCTTGTCCAAGTAAGCTCACATCCGAGCTGTTGTACGAGGGCTCCAAGAGGGAGAATTGAAGTCGCACCGGCCGCCTGAGGATCATCTGCAGCGGCTAGGAGTGTCCCAGCTCGATTTTGACCTCCAGCAAGTTCCACACGAACCGGGCTGGCCTGCTCGACAATCACCCTCTCTGCAGTTTTAAAGGCATGGGAGGCTCCCGAATCCAATAGTGCAAAGCCCTCTTCGCCCTCCAGCCCTGCCGCCTTGATTGCAGCACTAAGCTCGCCTACACTGGTGTTGGTTTGAACCTCCAAGGCCTGTAGCTTTGTTAGGCGCCTGAGCATCGCGTTAGCTTCCTTGAGAAGCTCCTTCACTTCTCCATCTCTTGAAGTTGACGTCTCCATTGACGAAGCCGGCAACGCCTGCTGGGAACTTGAAGATGCTGCCTCTGCCGGGCGTGAAGCTGCCTGGATCGACTCCATGATAGCCTGTTGGTTGTGCACGGATGCGGCCGGAGGTTGCAGCTGAAGCGAAGACACAGCAGGTGTAGAAGTGCTGGTAGTCAGGGTTTCTGATTTAGGGGTTGACTTAGGACCCTTTCCTAGCTTAGCAGCTACAGGACACTCTCCCCTTCTATGTCCCTGACTACCACATTCCCAGCACCTGGTCTTCTTATCTTCCTTGGAATCGAAGGTATGCTCATACTTGCAGCTTGACCCCCTCGAGCACCCAGATTTCGACAGGAAGTACTTGCAAGGAGCCTTGCTTGCCCTTCTTGTTGGGGAACTGGTAGGCGAAGTCGCTTCGCCCGTGCCTGCTTGGCCAGCACCAATAGCCTTCAGGGCCGCCGATGTCGAACTCATAGAGACTGGAGCAATCATCTGTAACTCTGCCAGAACATGCGTATGAAATCTAAGGACTCCATCCAGTGTGGGTCGACCTTGCAACTGAAGCTCGTTCTTCATAAGATCAGTGCGAAACTTAACTTCAGGATGTGCTGCCAACACCTTCTTCACCATAAGCTCAACGGCTCCCAGGAGGATCGAGGAGTCTGGGACAGTGACATTCATAGCCTCTGCCCTTTCAACGTACCTGCGCCACTTACGCAAAGCAGCCACACACTCATGAACATCTTCTCCTCCAAGACGGCCTTCCAGATGCTTCAAGACAGCGGCTCGCTCCGAAACACCTCCAGGTTGGTACAGCGCATGAAGTCTGTAGAGAAGCGACGGAACGTCAGCGATGCGATGCGTAATCGCATCTTCCTTAGCCGGCCTCTTCATCGCACCCAGCAACAGCGTCATTACACGCCTCTCCAGTCTGGCCCATTTCTGGTCCTTGAGCTCTTCCGGGATCGTTGGCTGAAGAGACAGTCTCGTCAGAGGAGACGCCATGGTGTATTGGACATAGGCCTGTCTAGCCACTTCCAGACATGCCGTAAACCACATAGAGGCTTTGTCTGACAAGCCTCCAACCGCTTGTTCCAGCTCATACAACCAGTCTGCAAAAGCAACCGAAGCCTCTGCTCCAAGGTCTGGCATGACTGGTATCTCCACGGATCCCTTGACCTCCGTATCCTTGGAGTCGGTTTTCCCTAAATACGCCTGTTGAAGTTGCCTCATTCCCTGCACAAGCAGGTGCAAAGGCTCATCCACAACTGTGCCTTTGTCCGCAGCATTTGTCTGCGTAGGGCCGGACTGTGGTTCAGGATGTTTATCCTGCTCGCCCGGCCTTCTACCATCCAGAACGCTACGATCATGCCGTCCCCCTAGATCTCTAGCAGGTACACTTTGAGGTCCTCCTGCCCTAAGAGGATTTCGGCCTGATACACCGGCACATCCATATAGAAGGTGAGGATCTCCTTGGGGAACAGGTGCCTCAGGCCTCTGCGCCGACAGGTTTGGAACAAGTTCACGGCTTGGACCACCATGCGACCTCTCTACAGAGACCCTTGCATCTAACCCTCCATCTTCACCAGGAGACCTTGAGGACGCTTGCACCGCCCTTCTAAGGATCTCGTTCTGTTGCCGAAGTTCTTGGAGCTCTAAGTCCTTGCTTGCCATAGCTATGCGAAATTGCTTTTTCACCTCTTCCATGACCATTTCGGGCGAAAGACTACTAGCGGAGCTCTCTTCTTGGGGGTGGAGCGGCCTTTGCGGACCAGGAGTCAACAACGAAGGCCTATCCGTCCACTCCTGCATAGCCTCAGCCACAGTCGGAGGAAAAGCGCTCCCAGAAGCTGGTACACCACTGCAGGTACCATCACCTGTAGCATAGGAGGTTGGGGGCTGTGAAGTTCTCGTAACATGTTGTATCACAGGGTCAACCACACGGCGCCTAATAGCCTGCCCTGCCCTTGTCAAGCCCGCCAAAACTCCTTGTCTGACAGCATGCTCTTGCCCCGGTTCTTGTCGCAAGTGAGGAGGTAGAGAAGGAGGATCATCCCTTGAAAGAAAGACCGAGTTCGAACCCTCCATACCGAAGTTCATGCCCTCTACCCCAGGTCCAAACACATCTCCAACAGGAAACACCTCTTGTCCTTGACCCAGCACCGTTTGAAAGTGTATCCGCTGGCTCATAGCAGCGGCTGCTGAAGCCATCTGGGATGTCCAGGATCTCATTGCCTGAACAGGCGGCGGGACATTCTGAGGATCTGGGTATCCTGAAGGAGAAGGTATCGGAGAGGAGCTTGAGGTGGGGTGACTTCTCTCAGCTTGCTGAAGGACTTGCTCATGCTGCCGCTGCTACTGTGGTGTGTTATGCATACTCAAAGGAGATGATTGGTGAAGCTGTGGATCTGGTGACTGCTGGGGCTGCACAGAAACTACCGACCTTTGGGGGGTTTCGGGGTTACCCTCTATTCTAGCATCACCCCTTATGATACGCGCCGTCGTGCCAGGTCCGGTTGTCGCGCGCAGTCCAGTCATCGCATCCAGTCCAGCTGTCGCGCCCAGTCCAGTTATCGCGCCCAGTCCTGCCGTCGCGCCCGGTCCGGGAGTCGTATCTTGACCAGCTGCCATGTCCAGTCTTGAAGGTTCTTCCTGCAGGTTAAGCGCTACCCTTCCAGCAGCATCCAAATAACCTCGTCGATGAAGATCTTGCAAAGCTGGAGCTGCAGAGCTGGAGGAACCTACTTCTGGAGCACCATTCACCATCACGTTCCTTCGAGCTTGAGCTTGAGTCTCTATGGAACCGTAGTTGGGCCCTGAGACTTCTCCTTCCAAAGCAGTAGCCGCGTTTGGGCTCCTAACCTCAGGATCTGGTGCAGGTTGAGGCGAGTGAAAAACCTCTTCTGCCATGGCATGAAAGTGCAAGCTAAGCTCCTTTTTAGCAAGAACGAATGCACAATGGTGATGATCTTTGCCTTACAGCATGCTGAACCCCTCGTACCTCGGCTCGGCAGGAAAAGCGCTTTCTGCAGAACCCTAGAACCCTTAAAGCCTGAAACCCTAAATCCTCGAGCCTAAACCCTAAGTCCTTGACCCTCAACCCTAAACCCGAAGTAAACCCCAAGGCCTAAACCCTAAGCCGTAAACGCCAAGCCCCTAAACTCTAAATCCTAAACCTATTTCAGAACTGAGGCACTGGCATGCAAAAGGCGGCGCCTGAAAGACAGGCCTTGATTGGCCCTCCCTTGGAGGATTTAGGATTGAGGGTTTAGGAGTTAGGGTCTAGGAGTTAGGATTGAGGGTTTAGGATTGAGGGTTTAGGAGTTAGGGTTTAGGATTGAGGGTTTAAGATTTAGTATTGAGGGTTTAGGGTTTAGGAGTTAGGGTTTAGGATTGAGGGCTTAGGGATTAGGAGTCAGGGTTCAGGATTGAGGGTTTAGGGTTTTCGGATGTAAGGATTCAGGGTTAGGGAGTTAGGATTTAGGGTTTAGGGTTTAGGATTGAGCGGGTAGGGTTTAGGATTGAGGGTTTAGGATTCAGGGTTTAGGGTGTAGGAGTTAGGGTTGAGGGTCAGTGTTCAGGTTTTTGGGTTAGGGTGAATTTGGGTTTCAAGATTTGCGGTTAGAGTGTATAGGGTTTAGGGATCAACGTTCAGCGCCTAGGCCTTGGAGGCCTTCATAGAGAATAGAGAAGAAAATGGACATGGATGAAACCTCAGATCATAGGGGCGTCTAGAAGGTTTACTTAGAGAGAGGCACGTGTAGTCAGGGCTTGGAATTCAAGGTGTTCAATTTAGAATTTCAGGTTTGGGGTTTAAGGCTTGAGGTTTGCAGGTTTTTCAAAAGGTTCAGGGCCTAGGGATTGCGGCATGGGTGTCGCATGAACCTGACACTGGTAGGGTTTCAATGCTAAACCCTAAGCCCTACCTGTGGCTCCAAAAACCTGCAGTTTAGTAGTAAGTACCCCTTAATTAGTATGTATAACCCATAAAACTGTAGGTTTTTGGGGTTACAGGTAAATCCTAAACCCTAAACCTCAAGAATATCGGGGACTCCTGGGCTGCTAAGGGCTCGCTCAGGCCTACTGGTAACCCAGACCCCTGATTAGTAGATCCCCTCCCCTAAATAGAGATTCTAAGGGTTTTAATAGGGCCGCTAAATAGGGATTATGAGGGTTTTAATAGGGATCCTCAAATTTGGTCCCTTAAAAGGAGGGTGTTTTTTTAAATCATGGGTTTACATTAGTTCGCTGGGGCAGGTTACGAATTGGAGGGTCTAGGTATTCTCATGGGCTCCTGCCCCTATACTGGCCCCTCCCCCTTAACTAGCTCTAACTTCCCATAAGCAAGCTTAGCTAAGGGGAAACGTAAGGGCGGTAGGTGTAGAACCACCCTAAACCCTAAACCCCTAAACCCTGAACCTTTATTTTTTCTGTACTAGAAGATGCCATCTGCTGGAACCTCCCAAATGACTCCCTAAACGAGGAGCGCTGTAGCTCTAATGCTTATGATCTAGCAGTTGGGCTTCTTAAACCCTACAGTCCCCCTTAAGACGTACGTATAGTCCCCCTGAAGTAGACAGAATATGGCTTTGGGTATATTATAGGGTTTAGGGTTTAGGGATAGAATATGGCTTTGGGTAGATTATAATAAGATCACCCATAAAATCCCATGTTCTATCTACTTAAAGGCGGACTATATACCTATACCCAAAACCTTCAGGGCTTAGGGTCTTCGGGGCAGCCTCTAGGATTTAGGTTTCTAGGGCTTATAGGGCCCAGGATACCGGAGTTCTCCGTAGAAACACACTTACTCCCACTTACTTACTGGTGCTTAGTAGGGAATATCGGAACATATGGTATAAGTTTTATCTCGGGAATATCTTCCCTTATTGCCTACTAGGAACCAGTAAGGTTACCTCTATAGAAGGTTTGGGTGTATATGTGGATTGGTAGCCTTAGAAACGCGGTCATTTGCATAGTTATTTTCTAGATGGTACAGATGTCTGGCATGCAGCATAGGTCTTTCAGCCTTGCCTGTGTCAGAAGTCAGTTTCAGGCCACTCAACACGCACACCCGCTACCTAACCCCCCAGACGTATGCAAAGGAGTCGCCTTTTGAGCAGTTTTAGTGTTGTTTTGTTCATTATCTTGCCAACTTTTGGGAATCCAGGTCTAAAAAAAACGTATCCCGGTAACAGCGTTAAAGATACCTAGGGGGTCTGGGTACAATGCACTAGGCATCCTGCGACGCCGAGCCCAGGGGAAAGGCACCCTCAAGTTGTTTCGGCGGCGGTCAGCGTGCCGTGCACGTTGCCCAATGGGGTCCTAGGGTTTAGGGCCAAGTTTAGGGCGTAGGGATTGTTATGGATGTCTATTCAGGGCCATGCACGGTTTCTGGGCGGAAGAGACAGGCGCTGAGCCTGGACCTTGTGGGCGGGATTCATAATCGGCCAACGGCTTTGGATTAGTAGTTTCCATTTTATTTCCATTATCCCAATATAACCCCCAATATAATATGGGAATGTTTCCCTAAACCCTAAACCCTGGGGGTTTTGGGTTGGCATTCAACACTTGCAGCAAGCTCAGAAACGCTGGTGGACATGGGAGCTTCTCAAGACAGCCCTTATATACTCCCGAATAATGACCTCATTATGCCCATATAATCCCTATGCATCCCTAGCCTGTCCCCCATTCATGTTGAGAAGCTCGGGGCGCGCGCCCGCTTGATGTACTGGGCTAGAAGATACTCCAGCAATTCGTGCAGAATGATGTTCAACCATCCTTCTTCGACCCTGGCGATTTTGAGAACTTCGAACAGACCCAGTGTTCTGTGGGGCGTGCTCGTAGTTTCCGCAATCTGCGTCCAGCAATCCCTCGCGGCGCATGACACAATCTGTGCATCAAGCGTCGAGGCTGTCAGGATTCTCCGGCCGGCGATGAAGGCACAGCAGCGGTGAGAGGGTTTAGGGTTTAGGGGTTTAGTGTTTAGGGTGAGATGAGAGAGGACTCTTGGCCACTTCTCGGTTTGTTCACGCCTGTTTAAATCAGTTGTATTGCCTGCTACAACCTCTACCTGTGCCTCGACGTAGTTCCTATGCATCCCTATCCTCCAAATGAGGAATATTCCCAAAGCCTCCAAGCCCCCAAGCCCTTAACACTTGAACCCACCTAACCTCAAAACTCTAAACCTTACCCCCCGCCCCCCCCTCACCCCCCGAAAGTCTATTTGTTTTTCCAATCCCGAGTCTTGGAAGCTTCTACATTAGCCCACCCCTAAACCCTAAAACCCTAAACCTCAATCCTCCCAGTTGCTGGAGGCTTCTTGAGCAATTCCTTCGGTGCTTGTCTTCCGGAAGACGCAGCTAAGGGCAGATTTTGAGGCGCTGCCGGGGGAAGTTGGGGTTTGGGATTTAAGCTTTATGGGTTTAGGGTTCGTTAGCTCTAAACCCTAAACCCTAAACCCTAGTTGTAGCCGGCTTACTTTATCGTTTTAGGGCTGCCGGGTCGAGACCGTAGGGTTGCTTTGCCCCCCGACTGTACTAGCCCCTGAAAGTAGAGCTAATAGGGGCTTTAATATACCTTTAGGAGGACCCCCTGGGATTTTAGGATTTATATGGGGTATATTGTGGTTATCTTGGGGTAATATTGGGATAATGGAAAAGAAAATGGAAACTACTATAATGGGGGTAAGGGTATAGGTTAGGAGGACCCCCCACCCTGTAATAGTGACTATAAGGGATACTAGTAACTATATTAGGGTCCTCTTATATTCCTAGTATACCACTATTACAGGGTGGGGGGTCCACCTACAATAGTCCATTGTGATACCCACCACTGGGTGGGGATCGACCCAAGCCGTACTTACAAAAGCAAGGAATCCCTCCACTCTAAACTCCTTAAAGGGGGTCTTCTACGGAGAGTATTATCGGGGTTACTAGGGTGGGGGGTTTACTAGGAGCTTAGACCTTAAACCCTATAATTAACATGGGTTCTTAAGGTGAGATACTAGGAGTGCAGATTATGGATCATATAGGATTCAGGGGTTAGGAATGGCTTGCAGTGACCTAAAGCCTGGTCCAACGGCTTTGTGCCTAGGCTTCAGAATATTGCGCTTAGAGTAGAAAGTGGCTAGTGATTCAAGCTTTGTTTAGGGTTTAGGGTTTCGAATATTAACGATGTTAACAATCATAATAAGTATAGTAGTAGTAATCATGGCAGAAGAACATTCATAGTAGTAGTAATCGTTTCGTTCGTCGACCAGACGCCGGTCAGTACAAGATACTTAGAGTTTTCTGCTGTTGGATTTGGGTGCAGTGTAGCATGTTCCTTGTATCCCGAGAAGCCAAGTTACGCATATAAGGTTTAGGGTTTACGTATCGTGTGCTAGGTTGCTGGGTCACGCGTAGCACAAATTCATCGCATCATGCAGGTTGTGGTTCTACACTTCTAGAGCACGGCCGTTGGTTTCTGGAAGGACAAGCAGCGCAGCCCATGTTGGGGCAACTTGACAATCTAAACCCTAGGCCTTCCAGGTATAGGCTACATACTGACAAGAAATCATGTGTCGTGTGTATTCGATCTTTGCGGCTACGCAGAGGACGATGTTTCTCAGAACGCTAAACCCTAAACTCGAGCTACATAAGCATTTTGTTGCAGTCTCAGTTACGAATCCTGACAAAGTGTCTACCGGACAAGCCGCTAGCCCGCGATGAGCCCCGAAACCTTAAACCCTTAAACGGGTTTGTGTTTTGGGTCCAGGGCTTAGGATTTAGGGTTTAGGCTACCGACTTTTTTTTTTTTTTTAATTTCGCCCGTGGCTTTTTGAAAGACTTGGCCTTGCCATTCTTGAATGCCAAGGCTACAGGGTCACTACAGGGATTATAGGGGTTGACTAGATATTAGGGCTGTATTGGGGGTATATTCTAAGGATAATGGAAGAGGAAATGGAAGCTACTGTTTAGGGTTTAGGAGTTTAGGGTTTTAGGGTTTGTAGGGCGCCAGGGGCTTTGCAATTGACTTTACAATTGAGAATGTAAGCAAGAATGCATATTCATCTACAAGACTGTAGAAAATATGTACCACTCATACACCCCCAATGACAATTACCTACGATGTCCCTTGTGGTTTCAGTGACCTGTCGAAGGATACACCAAAACCTTACCTGTAGTGAGCGGCTTGCTGTGTCAGATACAGTTACACTCCCCCAAACTAACATGGAAACCCATATAGCCCCATTTTAGAGGGACTGTAGTCTAGTAGATAGAATATGGTTTTGGGTATATTACAACAAGATCAATAAGATCCCCATATACCCCATATTCTATCTACTTGAGGGGGACTATAGGGTTCCCCTTTTTAAGGGAGTGTCCGAAAATGCCTCAGGTGACAACTTGAGATGAGACTGCCAACGACACAGGTCAATCTGCACCCGACTGATGCTTGGCCGTTGGTGGCTTTCAATTTCTGACGGCCCCCATATGGATGTTCCAGCAGCATGGTCACAGCTGCAGAAACTACGATTTTTCACCGGGTCTTGAATCCTAGAACCCTAGATATTAAGTAACCTCCTCGTACTAATATTAAACGGCGCCCACGCCAAGTATGTAACATGTTTCCCAATGCTATAGGGTCTCTTATGGGAATATTGAATATGTGGGGTGGCGGAGCAACGTTAAACCCCCAAAGCCCTTAAACCCTACAAGAAAAAGCTGTAATTAAGCACGACTCTGTGATTCCCAGACTGGCTGCTTGGAAACATCCGATGCCCCCCTGGTGGTTAGCAGGGAATGAGAGGGAAGGGATCCCTGTCTAGAGTGAACGGTTATGTAAAAGACACGTTTATGGAGGGGTTTAGGGTTTAGAGTTTCGGGTGTATATGTATATATATATATATGTACATATACGGACGTGCCCAATAATGGAGAAGCAAATGGAAAATAAACTGGAAAATGGAATGGACATTGGGCCTACATGACGGTTATAGGGACTATATGCGGTAAGGTTTTGCTACAGGCTTTGGTGAATGTAGACGGGTTTCTTAGGAATATTGTTGAGTTGACATGTTGGGTGATTTGGTGTTCAACTGAGGAAACCACAACTCAACATACTATCAGATCTTATCCCTGGTAGATAATCTCTGGTTGTCGTCCCTATGTTCCATATTCCGTTTATTCCCTGCAAGCCGCCAGTAAGTTGCTTGGGCGCAGATGCGCTGAACTATGCAAATTCAACACAGGGTGCGCATGAGCCTTTAGCGATGCGGGCTTCGGCAGTTGTATCATTGGATTGTCAGGATCCTTCCCCAAAAGAAGGCCCCTCGAGCAAGGAAGCATAAGAATGGCTTTCATCTTCAGTAAAATAGTGTAATCATGATAGTAATTGTCATGATTCAGGGTGCTCTACGTGTAAAGCCTTTGAAGCCACGAGCTGGTTCATACTCCCTAGTTCTCCTTCCAGCTTGGTGCATGCAATCCAGAACCATGCATTCCTTTCATAGTATCCATTCTGAAACCCCTTTAAATGCAGCTTAACATGCCTCAAGATGTGGTTCTGACCATTCAGGCACTACATACCTTCTGTTTCCACCCCTGCATCGTCGCAGGTTCGATCTCATCTTCCAGTAGACTTCCCATGTGATTCTCCTTTATCCTAAGTTCGAAGCTTGAGTCCTGTATACATGTTTACCTGGAGTTTCTCAATAGAATCCCTATAGAAGCCCTCCTCAAGACCACCCCACTGTCCACATCACCTGTATATTAGGCAGTATATGTATGAGCTACTGTCTAAACTCCTTAAAAAGGGTGACTACTATAGGGGTTATTAAGGGGCATAGAAGTTAAGACTAGAGGTCTGAGGGCCCTTACGGTACGGCTCCTTTTTTTGAAAAATTAGGGTTTGGGGTTTAGGGGAAGTCTTTGTAGGGCTCACTTTGACAACTTAGCAACTTAGCGTCTGCGATTCAGGGTGTAGGATTTGTTTTGGGCTCCTCTACTACCCCCTCCACGCTGCCACCCAAAAAACGAGGGTAGGGTCTGGGGTTGAGGGTTTACGGTGGATTAGGAGAACCCATAAATCTAGATTGTAGTCAAGTTTTCAAACAACCTTGAGATTCAGCCGTCTATGGTCAATATGGGCCTTCCGAAAATCAGAAGTCTTTTTGGAATCCCCCATGACAAGGCTTGTATTACTATGAGGTCCATATTGGGAAAGCTGGATATCAACATCAACTTTGCCAGATTTTCCTGAAGTTGTGTAAGTTGTGTACCAAAAACCCCAAACCCTAAACCCTCTAGCCTTAGGTTCCTGTCCCCAAGTCCCTGTATGAGCTTGTATTACCTGTGACCCACCTAAACCTTGAACCCTAAACCCCAAAATCCTAAACCCTAGACCCTAAAATCTGGGTACCCAGGGCCTCTTGGCATAGTCGACGTTGATCTCTGGGGATGGCCTTCAGATGTGGGTAGCTCCAACAATCAAAGTCTGTCTATATACGGGGATTTCCCAAAATCAAGGGTGCCCTTTTTGGCGGAGTCCCAGCAGTGGGGTTCGCCTATCTAGGGAAAATATCATAGACTCCCAACATAAGGTCATCCACTGTGTGTGGACCTCCAAAGGCGACCCGCATTTTTTTGAAAACACCAATGTAGGATAAGGCCTTAGGGTGAATTGGGTGAAGGCTCAACGCACCGGAGAGGAGCAACGAGTTGAATGGACTGCCCAACAAAGTTCAAAGTTAAGAAATGAGCATCTGAGCGCTGAAGCCCCGAAATCCTGATGGCTTGTGCCCTCAAGCCACCTTCTGTGTCAACAGCGCCTTACACAAAGTTACGGCGCGCTGCATTGCTGCAGCTCAGATTTTAAGAAGGTCGCCAACAGGTGATTTGATATAAGCACTTATGCAAACAGTGGCTATTGTACAGCAAACGACTAGTGACTGGTGTGTTGGTTTCTATTTGGGCCACGTGCTTTATAAGACAGACGTATCATTTTACTTTGTTCCAAATCCAGCACCCCTACAATTCTAAGAAGGCTACATTTAGGTATTTCTGGGCACCGAAGTTACTGAAGACCCTGTGATTATGGACCCTAAACCTGAGGAACCCTAAAACTCTACGCCCTAAACCCCTAAATCCCTAAACCCTTACACCCTAAACCCCTAAACCCCTAAACCCTGTTGGAGCCCCAAAACCAAAGTTGGTGACCCGGGTGCAATTTTGACACACCGCGGTTATGCGAATGTAGAAGCCGCCCGAGTCAATGCCCACAGTTTCGGAGTTTAGGATTCAGGATGTAGGAGTTTAGGTTTTGGGGCTCTGAGACATACTTGTAGGCCTTAGGCCACAGAGCAGCCCTAAACCCCAAACCCTAAACCGCGTCTGTAGGCCCGGCTGCCATGCCATTCAGCTGCAGCCTCAAAGGTTAAATGTGGGATCAATGCCTGATCATCGAGCACAGACTAAATCGGGGTTCCCAAAATTAGGGGTACCATTTGGGGCTCCTTATAATAAGGATTATAGTACTTTGGGGTCTATATTGGGGTCCCCCTATGCAGGAAAACTACCAAATTACATTGCAACCGATTCCTAGACTCATAGCTCCACCTCGAATTAGCCATGAAACAGCTTCAACCGTAATCCCCATATTCTAAATCCTATATCCTTAACTTTAAGACCCACCCTAAACCCCGTAAGCTGAAAATAGTCTGAACTGAGTATGTCAACGAGGCTGTAGACTTGAAAAAGAAATATAGGCACAGGGTCTGATTGCCTGGTTTGACCTAAACCTTAGACCCCAAGCCCTAAGCTCTATGCCCTACACCCTAAATCTAAGCCCTCTAAACTGTAGGGGATTACAGGCAAGGGCTTTCAATCCTAACCTCTGCATCTACATTGTAGAGCTTGCAAGCATCGTATCTAAACCCTAATCTCTAAGCCTCATCCCCTAAACCCTGAACCCTAATCATCCTTTCACCACGGAACCATAAAACCCTAAACTCCCTCAGCCTAGGAGGTTTCAAGCCTGCCTTATGGTGTACAAAACTAGCTCTACCAACAAATCAGGTGGTTTAGGTTTGGGTTTAGGGTTTAGCAAGCCCTTTTTCCCTTTTTGCTGTCTTCTAAGTTCTGTATGAAATAAGCTATATTCAGAATGGGGGTTCTGAGTCCTAGTTTGCTGTGGATCCTATCCTATAGAGCCCACACAAAGTTGCCCCAACAACTTCTCTGAATCGCCATACTGTGTCCCCCAGTGTCCAAAGTTTTAAGAGATTCCAAAACGGTCGAGGATTCAGCGCTTTAGCCTTGATTTCACAGCTTGGAGCCCTGGGGGCTTCAAATTTCAGACTACAGCCCTAAAGCCTGGACCCTACAATGCAAGAGGGCCTAGAAATCTGCACCCTAAATTCCAAAATCCTAAGCACTAAGCCCTGTTTTATCTAGAGCTTGCCGTGCCCCATGCTTCTCCCGCATAAATCTTCGAGAAACGCGGTAAGCCCGACAGCTTTTCAAGTTCCCGAGGGTTTACCTAAACCCTCAACCTCTAGTGAGCACTTTTGTCTACTACTTTGCCTGTCCAAGTAGCTAATAGCAATTGCCATTATTGGTAGCTGGGGTTGTTTAGGTTTAGGGTTTGGAGTTGAAAATTCTTCTTCATAAAGCCCTTGTTGACAGTCACTGCAGTCACTTTGAGGGGGGAGGACCTGAAGTTAGTGTTCCGGGCTTCTAAAAACCACTGTTTTGGAGGACCCCCCCACCCTGTAATAGTGGTATAATCGGAATATAAGAGGACCCGAGTATAATCCCTATTATCCCCTGTCACGATTACTGGGTGGGGGGTCCACCCAATGATGGGAATCCGAGAGTTCATAGGGTTTAGGGTGTAGGGGAGGCCTTCATGTCAGAACCGCGTGGGGGTTTATGTCAAAGTTCTGGGCTTGCAGTGCCATTTGGATTTCCAACTCTTTCAAAGTTCTTGCAAAGCCCACAAACTCGAACCCCAAGCCCGAAAACCCTAGACCCTAAACCTAAACCCTAAACCTTAAACCTAAACCCTAAGACACTTCGCTGGCATCGGCTTGGGCGAAGGATGCAGATAGGACGCTTTGTCTGGATTTCCCAGCCGAATCAGTTCTATTGACCCGTTTAGGAGTTGGGGTGTAAGCATTGGGGTTTAGAAGGGATTTAGGGATTCAGCGTTTAGGATTTAGGGTTAAGGGTTGCTTTAGCAGCAACTTCAGTGCTCATGCTACCGGGCGGACTCACCAAGCCTGTTGCAAAAGGGTTCAGGGTGTAGGATTTAGGGTTGAGGGGTAAGGGTTCAGTAGGGTTGTAAACCCTAAGCCCTAAACCCTAGACTTGAGGGCCCCCCCAGAGAAGTTTCAGAAACTGTGGGATCCCTTTACAAAGGCCTACCTCCTTAATCCTTTGGGTTTAGGGTTTATAACCCCTGAATCCTTTCTCTCTTGTTTGGGCATACTGCCAGCCATGCTCATACAGGCCCCTAATTCTTGAAACGCGTCAGTGGGCAAGTTGTGAGGATGTGACGGCCTTATTGTAAGCTTTGGCGTCATAGAAACGTGTTCATCTATCAAGTTTTGTCAAGATTTCAACAGGATCTTAGATCTTGGCTTGTTTCCTGTCGAGAAAGTCTCTAAGTCTCTACGGCTTTTTCCCAAACATGCATGTCCTTCAACGTAATACTCCTAAGCCGTATGGTGCACACCCCTTAAGCCAAAAACTCTAACTGCTAAACAATGCATAAACCCCAAGTCCTAGCAGCGCATCTTCTCCCCCTACAGAAATTATTTGCTTGTTATCCGACAGCTGTTCTTCGCCACACCTAATGCATTGGATACTGCCCCCACTGAGAAACAGAAGGATACGGCGTACATTAGAACTAAATATACACCAATGCCGAAATGCTGAACGCTGCGGCTCCAGTGTAGGCAGTTTTTGGTGGCTGCAGTACCCCCAAACCCTAATCCCTAAATCCGACACCCTAAACCCTGAAGCATATCTTTACTTGCAACTCAACACCAGGTATGGGCCAGAGTCAAGGTTAAGTGATTTTTCCAGTCTGATTGAATTTTGCTATTCAGGATGAGGGTTTAGGGTTTAGGTTCTTCTACCTAGGGGTTAGGGCCGTTTTAGGGTTAGAAGGGCTTCGGGTTAGGGGATTTAGGGTCTAGGGGATTTAGTAGGTTTTAGGGGGTTAAGGTGTTGGGGAGAGATGGGAAGTCTGGGCAGATGGCAATAGAATCTGCACATGTACATAGGCAGCTGGGTAGGCCTTTGAGTTCCTCAAATATTTTCCCTTATTGGCTTTATAGGGACCCCTAAACCCTAAACCCTAAATCCCTAAACCCTCTAAAGGCCAACCAAGGCAGCTACTGACCGCAGTGGCGGGCGGCAGAGGGCTCCGTGTCTATCCCGTAGGCTGGACCTTACAGTTTAGATACCTGTTGGGTTTAGGCTTACGGTTAGGGTTTAGGGTTTAGAGTTTAGGGTTTGGAGTTTGGGGTTTGACCTACAGCTTGACGAGCTATGCAAATGTACTTGAGGGGCTAAGATTATACTAGCTAAACCGTTCAGGATATAGTATTTGGGACCGAAACACCATTATTCCGAAACCCCAAACCCTAATCCCCAACATGCCGTAAGTCCCTGAACCCTAAACTACAGTTTTCGTAAACCCTAAAACCTAAACTCCACTGTTCCCAAACATTGAAGCCTAAACCCCAATCGGTAAAACCCTAAACCCTAAACTCCACTGTTCCTGAATATTAAACCTTGGGTACTGCCCCGCCTCAGTATATAACAGTTGGATAATAGTTATAATATGGTTATATATAGCCCTTAATAGGATCCCTAATATGGACTGTTACTAGGGGGGGGCAGTACCCAAATTAAACCCTACACCCTGATATTCGGTTCTTGGAACCTTGGGTCAGACCTGGGCCCTAAATCTCTGCGCCCAAGGTAGCCTTGTCCTGCAACTAGGGTTTAGGGTTCCAGGTTTTCAGGGTTTTGGGGGTTGGCGGTTCAGGGTTTTGGAGGTTTAGGGGGTTTAGGGGTTTAGGGTTTAGGATTTGGGGTTCAGGGTTGCAGGTTCAAGGGTTGGGGTTTAGGGTTTCCACAAATGAGAGGCCCGTTTTTGGAGGAATACCTCCAACTAGCATTGTACGGCTTTGGGGGCCTACATTCGTGCCCCCTGATTTTGGAAACCCTCATGTTGCTAAAGCCGGGTGAGAGGATGCACCTGTAGCCAGGAATGTGCTCAGGTTTCAGGATTCTTCCTTGGAGGGTCGGGGGGACTTGGCAAGCATACCCATACGCCCTGTGAGACATATACTGAACGTTACTCCCCCCAGTTATTCCCATGATTGAACTTTTTTGTAAGTAGATGAATAAGTAAGCTATTTGCTAAGTCGCTAGATTGGTATGGCCCTCCAAGTAGAGAAATCCCTGAAGCGTCAGCCGACAAAGCACGCTGTTAAAAAGGACGAATTCTCTTTCCCCAAACACCCCAGCTGGATTGAGACCATGACTAGAAGATTTGTTGGGCAACAAGATTGTAATTGTAGGATCCGTACCTTGCAGAAAGAACACACTTTTCCCTAATTTTGGTGTCCTAAATTCGTTTATACAACTCTGCTATACGCAAAAAGGGACACCTTTTCGTCCTAGGTCATTTGGGGGTTTTAGCATAGGCATCTGCTGCGCACTTTGCGGAGCCCTTGCGTTGCAACCTCTTGGCACAGACGTTTGAACTGAGCTCAGGGGCTAAAGTGGCTGAAATTGCCCAGGCCCATTCGACTTAAACCGACCAGCCTGCCTCTCCATGCCTGTGACTCAGGGGTTTCCTTGTATGACCTGTAGACCAGGAGTCGTATGATAAGACCCAGAAGCCCTAAACCCTGAATCGTACAGTCTGGGAAGCTGTAACCGTATGCTTTGCAAGGTCTGTGCGGGTTACATCATTCCCTCCAAACCCTCAAAATTAATAAGACCTAAACCCCCAACCCTGAATCTAGAACCCAAAATGGTAGTTTCCGATTCTTCTTCCATTATTCTTATACAACCTTGGAAAGTGGTTTTCATTTTCTTTCCCATTATCCCTTGATGACCCTAAATAGCCCGAACCGTTAATCACAGGTACGGGTAACCCCATATCACCCCATTAAAGGGAGCGAGGGTTTCCATTTCATTTTCCTGTTTCTTTTCCATGTGATTTTCCATTATAGCCTGAACCGAAATAATCCCTGTATCACCCCTAAATGACCCCTATAATCCCTGTAGTTTCCATTTTCTTTTCCATTATCCCAATATAGCCCGAACCTTTTTGAGCACTGGTACGAGTCATTGTAGCCCTTAAACCCTAAACCCTATGGTACGGGTTCGAGGTGACGGCAGTTGGCTTTTTCCTCACTGTCCCTAGGCGACAAGGATGCGTGTGGAGCTCTCGCCGCGTTTCTATCCTGGAACCCAGAAAGTCCAATATCCCTTAATTAGGGAATAGACTAAATCATAGTTGGGATCCCCAGTAGGGGTTTAGGGCTTAGGTTCTTACTGTCCGGAAAGGAAGTTCAGATACCGCTAAGGCCCGAATAGACCCGTTCAAGGGTGCGCCTACGCCCTGGAAGAGACTTTAAGATGTTAGGGTTCAGGGTTTAAGCCCTGAACCTTGAACCTCGAATGTCAGGAGATGACAGCGACATATTAGGAAGGTAGGCCTATGACATTTGCAGCACAATTTCAGCGTTCAGGGTTAAGGCTAAGGCTTTCCCCATAGGATAACGGTGGTACTTTTGGGATCATCCGATATTCGTAAGTATTACTGTCAGGGGAGTAGGACCACCAAATACATGGCCCTAAGCTACTAGGCTCTATATAGGACAGGATCCGCCAAAAAAAGGCAAACCCCAAACCCTTTATGTAAGTCTGGCTGGATTTGATATTTAGACTTTGCAAGTAGAAGACTCAATTCCCAAGAGTAAATACGGGTATTGTAGCAATGCGCTATAAAAGGAAGAGTTTAGGGTTTTAGGGTTCAGGGTGTAGGGCCGTGATTCTAAACCTTAAGCCTTGAACCCTGGGGGTGGAGGTACCCAAAGTTTCCTTCAAACTAAGATGAGTATTCCTAGTTGTAGTAGAACCCTTAATCCCTAAACCCTAAACCGTTAATCCCTAAACCATAAACCCCAAGGAGCTAACGACCATTTGTACTATAAGTCTGTGGTGTCTAAGAGGTTAACAGGAAGGCAACCCTACATTTCTTCCCTAACCCTAAGGGTTTAAGGTTGCGGGCTTAAGCCCTAAACCCTATGTCCTAAACCCTCTGTTTTTACGAAAAGGGAAGGTTGAGCCTGTAGCTTTGAGCGTGAACAACCAGTCCACTACGCCGTAAAGCGCCCCTATGGGACCCTGGGATATATGGGGGTTCTCAAAATATACCCTATAAGACCACAAGTAAGCACTCCATAATCATCGTGCAATTTCTGTATGCCTAGGGTCCCTTTGGGTGCCCTATTTTTAGAACTCCCCTGTCTGTAAAACCCTACACCTGCAATTCCCGCATGCATGTTTCAACCCTAAACCCGAAAGTGCTAGAGCCCTAAACTGTTTCGACCTTGGGTCTAGGGCTTAAGTATTGACTTTGCATTTCTTTCTGGGCTTAGTACCATGGAAGTTAAAAAATTGCGACAGCAGTGACCCAGTAAGCCCGGAGCTTGACACAATAAATCCTACACCCTAGTCCTTCAACCCTAAACCCTGTACTCTAAACCTTATCAAACCCTAAGGCCTAAACTCTAAGCCTTAAAGCCTAATCTCTGAATTTAATCTATGCTTCAAAGAATCCTATAGTAGTTTGGCCGGGCCCAGACAGTCTGAAGTCTGCCGGCGAGGTCTTTCGAATCAGCTTCTGTAGACGTATTCCCCCTGACATGCGGCTGCTTCGAAAATTCAGGGTACTTTTTTGGGGCTGTGGTAAGGGTCACATTATTTGGGAGTATATATATATATATATGTAATATAGAGGACATTGATATTTAGGGGGCTGCGGGGTAGTATTCAGAAACGTGTTCAGAAATGTGATCATTCCCGTCCAAGGTCCAGCATTCAGACTATGTAGGTGTTTAGGAGTTAAGGGTTTGTGACTGTGGTTGTTGAGAATTACTTCGGGTGTAGGTCTTATGGCTTTGTGCTACGACGAGCTCTGCGCGATGTATGCCGTTACAGCAGATCACAAGATCTCCGTTCCGAACCAGCGTGAACGCTCCTTCCTCCGGCCCGTGGGTTAGCAGGGGATGAGCCAACATTATCGTCCCCCTTAAGTAGATAGAATACGAGGTATATGGGGATCTTATTATACTATACCCAATGCCATATTCTATCTACTCAAGAGGACTATAGACCCTGGTACCTTAACCCTTCTTCAGGGTACCTACGCTACAGCAACTATGCTCTATACACATGGTAATCGTAACCACATAACCCTATATGCCTAAACCTGACACCCTAAACCCTGAACCCCGAACCGCGGCAAAACCCTGAACCCTAGACCCTACGCTCTAATCCCTCAACCTACTTTCTCATTTTCTGTTAGCCAGCGGCCCGTCCTTCCGCTGAGAGGAAGCTGTCCGGGGATTGTACTGGGTGTGGATGGTCTGGTGTTAAGGGACTAGGTTTAAAGGTTTAGTTGAGGTTTGGGCTTTAGGCTGTGTAAGGGATCAGGGTTTAGGGTCTGGACGGTCTGGTTATCTTGCACATGTCAGATATTTTCCTCTGTTATATCTGTACTTACTAATGTTTGCATGTAGATGTTTGGGTGCGTGTTAGGCTTAGTTGGAGGGCTGTTTTTTAAGGCTTCTACTTGAATCACCTCCCCTAATAGTAAATCACCCCTCACTCCCGCAATTTTAGCGACTCTTAAATACATTATACCGACTGCTATATACTACAACGGGAAAGTCCCGCATTGGGATTTGGGAGATTGAGTCTAAATGCGAAATCTCAAATTCCCACCCAGGCCTGCTTAGGCCGTACTCGCTCTTTTCTAGTTGCCTACTGAACTACACCCGCAGCTATTCAAACCATTGCTTATGCAAGCCCAAAGAGTCATGCAGAGCGTGAGCTGCACCTTCAGGTGCTGGTGCAGTAGGCCCGCCTAGGGGACCCCTTCTCCTTTCCTCTGGTTCACATGCAAGTTATAACCCCTGTATAACCCTAAGATAAGACCTGTATAATCCCTAATATAACCTTAATCCCCATATTATCCCAATCTATTAAGAAATCCGACCCCCCCGCCCCCTCATACCTGGCGCTATTTCTACACATGACCTCCAGCCGCCGACCCTAAGCCCTAAACCCTGAACCTTAAACCTCTAAACCTCTAAACCTCTAAACCCTAAACTCCTAAACCCTAAATCCTATATAAATATATATATATATATACACTACAAGTTGACAGGTTTTAGCATCTCGGCGCCCGGTACTTTGCAGTCCCGAAAGTGTCCAGAATGCAAGGTGAAGGAGCTGAAGTCGCGAGGAAAAAGGATCCAGGGTTAATAGGGCTTAAGGGTCCCTTTAAAGGGGTTTATAGGGGATATATAAGGGTATATGGGGTTTAGGATTAGGGTTTAGGGTTTAGGGTTAGGTTTCAGGGTTCAGGGTGCAGGATTTAGTATTTCGGGTTTAGGGTTTAGGGTTTATAGGATGGAAACCCTAGGTCCCTTTAAAGGGAGATATAGGGTTATGTAGGGGGGATTATAGGGTTATATAGGGATAATGGAAAAGAACATGGAAACTACTATTTAGGGCTTAGGATCCAGGGTTAGTAGGGTTTAGGATTTAGGGTTTAGGACCTAGGGTTTAGGGCTTAGGGCTTAGGATTTAGGGTTTAGGTTTTAGGCTTTGGGCTTTAGGGGGATGACACGGTTCATGGGGTCGGGGTTTTGGGCCTAAAGCGTAGGGGTTTAGGTGAAAATCTTGCATGGCAAGTATGCTTTCGCTTTGGCGTCAAGATACCAAAGCTCCCTCAGTGGGCAATGGTCGCAGTACCCCGGGCCTAGGTCAGGACTAAGTAGGGGCTGTTGCTGTATAGAAACTTTAAACCCTAAACCCTAAACCTTAAACCCTAAACCCTATAGGGGCTGGTCCTAAAGGATGCCATGCTTTCGTAGTTCCTAGGGGGCAGGAATACAGGGTCATGCAGGCCTTCATCCATCAACGGTAAGACAGTTGCCTGCCTCCTCGTGTTGCTAGGGAGTGCTGGACCAAGTTCTTGTGCTGTTCTGTTCTTGAGGTTTTGGCCCCTTCCCCCCAGCATTGGGAGCCTAAAGCCCCCTACAGCAGGTATTCCTACTGTGGTAAAATAGGGTATACTCGGAATATCTGATATTAGGTGGTGCGGGTCTTAAGACCCTGAACCGCCTAAAACCAAAACCTCAAATATCGGGGGAAGTCCAGTTTGCTTCGCCGTGACTCGCGCGCAGGCCGCCGCTGGCGCCGCAGCCGATGATTTCAAGGCAGGCAAACGTGTTGTGAAAATCGGTCTTGTTAGGTACAAGGGTGTGTATTTGGCGGTTAGGGTTAGTGGTGAATTCCTGTAGGGATCAGGTAAGTGGATGTGAGACTTTAAGTTGCATGTGCACGGGACTCTGTGGCTAGAGCTCGAAGCCGCGCTCTTGCCAAAACGACATGAGGCTCGACACGAGAACCGCAGAGGACTCAACATGCAGAACTCATGCGTGCATGCCTGAGTCGTGGCATACCCTGCCGTACGGCTTGAATTTTAGCAAAACACTGAAGAAGCATCTTGAGATGCGTTCTTGACAAGCTGTTGTACTTGGGGCGTTCTCCACCTTTTTACCCAAAGCGTCCATGTAGCTGTAAAGTATATACCCTGGCCCTGAAGTAGCCATATGGGAACCGCTCTGGGCCCCAAGTATGAAATATATCCCTACCCTAGAGCCTAGACTCGAAACCCCTAAGCCCTTTGGGTTAATTGGATTGGCACGGCATCCTGCCCCACTCAGTTGCATAGCCCTTCCACCTACTGGTGCATATGGCGGAGTGGGGGAGTGAACATAGGTACCAGTATTCTAGGGTTTAGGGTAGGTTTAGGGTTTTAGGGTCTAGGGTTGGTATTATACAGGGATTAGTATGGGAATCCGCTCCCCCACTCTCCCTTAAGTAAGTCTAGCGCAGTTAGGATGGATGTCAAGAAGGAGGATGGTTCACATTTGTTGTTGATATGCCGGTATGTAAGGGCGACAACGGAAACGGAAAAGAACCTGGAAGCCAGTATTTAGGCTTTAGGGACTAGGAGTTAAGCGAATGCGGGATTTTGAAGTTTCTTATAAAGATATTTCACCCTAAACCCTCAACCCTAAACCGCTCAACACCCTTAGGGTGCCCAGCCGCCCTAAGCCCTAAGCCGCTTGTAACGAAGGCTCATGTCCTAAACCCCCAATACACTACCGAACGTCATAGCTACGTAGACTGTGTCCTAAAGCCTGATACCAAGCGTCAGTGGGTGGTAGCACCTTAACCCAAACCCCGATCTGGAGGTACCGAGGCCCCTAAACCCTGAACCCTTTACCCCTACTTTGCGTTGGTTCCAAGTCGCATCTGCTGTCCGCAATAACCACATCACCTGTAACGGATGGGGGTTTTAAGTTTACGCCTTGACGCCCGATTAAGCGTTAAGGGCCTAAATCCTCAAAAAAAAGGTTTAGGGTTTAGGGTTCAGGGCAAATCCTAAATCTTATAACCCCTAACCCTAAAACTTCTGGGGCCCACAGCTGAAAGTCGTAGGCCTTGGCGTGTTTTCGGGGTACGGCCTCCTGCTGCTCCTCTGGCGAAGGCGGGGACTGGGTTGCATAGAACCTAACTTGGAAATATGGAATATAAAATGCCAGATTGGTGCATATGGGGGTTAATGATAGGCATGCAATGTATGTATGTGCGCATGTATGCATGTATGTATGCATGTATGCATGTACGCATGTATGTATGTACGCATGTATGTATGTATGTATGTATGTATGTATGCATGCATGCATGCATGCATGCATGCATGTATGCATGTATGGATTGTATGTATGTATGTATGTATGTATGTATGTATGTAAGTACGTATGTATGCATGCATGCATGCATGCATGTGCGTATGTGTGTATATGTCTGTCTATATGTCTATATGTATGTGGATATACTGCACAGGCCGATTTGCTGGACACGAGGTTTGGTGGTGTATCGTACGACAGCTGCGCAAGATTGTGGAGGAACACCACTGGGACTCATTCAGCCTTCTACATTACCCTCAGGGTCCAGGTACCCCTAAACCCTAAACCCCAAACTCTGAACCCTAAACCTGGATCCTAAATAAACTTAAAGCATGCACCTCAAAGCCTGAGCCCCAAACCCTAAACCCTAAGCCCTTAACCCGAGGGCCAATGCTAGCATGAACACACCCCAAGGATGGTAGCATGGGCTGAGCACCCCCTAACACTAAACCTCCCCAACTCACCAGAAAAGGTTAGGGTTTGGGGTTTGGGGGGTAGGGTGCATAGGGTTGCTACATAGGGAACTGGAAAAGCAAGTGGGTGGGAACTCTTATTGTACTTTGGGTGTAGGGTTCAGGGCTCAACAAGCTGAGCAACAAATTCAATCAACATGGAAGGTACATTATCTTCCGGGTCGTGTGGGGATTCCTTATTATTAGCTAATCCCTGACCAAGAATGTCAAATTCGCGCCCCCCTCCGCCCAACATGGAGTACAGCATTAAACCCTAAACTGTGGCCATAATTCATGAGCCGGATGATGCGTGGTCTGCACCACTGGTTGAGATTTCGTGGCGTCTCCATCAACGTATTGTCCCCCCCTTGAGTAGACAGAATATGGCTTTGGGTATATTATAGGGTTTAGGGTTTAGGGATAGAATATGGCTTTGGGTAGATTAGAATAAGATCCCCATATACCCCATATCCTATGTACTTAAGGGGGACTATATACCGTCCAGGCCCCACGCAACAAGTGAGACCTGAAAGAAGCCCTTCCTATACGTTTGTTTTTGACAGGCTCCATGGCAAGTTTAATGCTTCCAGCACTCAACCTCACCCCTACATGAACCCCCACCCAATCCCAACCCTGAACCCTAAGCCCTAAACCCTAAGCCCTAAAGCCCCGAGGCCAAGCCCTAAGCCCATAGCACGTAGTACCTACAAGCCTGAACCCTGAGATCCCTGACTCCCTGTAAACTCCTTGAGCGGGGCCTGAGGCTTCGTTAGGTTCAGGGCTTAGCTTCCGAAGGGAAGGCTGCGTAGGCGTATCACCAGAATCCCAATCCCGAAACCTGGGCCCAAAGCGTCCACGTGAGCCATAGTCTAAACTCCTTGAAAGGGGGGTTATCTAGGGGACGGTATAGGGGAGTGTTATAAGGGTTATTAAGGGATATACAAGAAGTTTCGATCAAAGGCCCAGGTAGCTATGCATAGTCTTTCATTGGGCCCCAACGTAGTGACGAAACTCTTCTGAGCGCTGTGTATATACCTTTCCCTACATGAACCCTTGAGGAGACCCTTCGGATTACCAATGCTATTTCCTCACAACCCTCGAGTTTTGGGAGTATCGGGTTTTAGGTGTAGGGACGATTAGAATGCCCCTAAACCCTATTTAGTTAAGTAGGCCCTTACAAGCCTTAAACCCCTAAACCCCCATACACTATACCCTTAAACCGCATGCTCTCCAGGATCTTGCTGCGCCAGGGCCATCAAGAGCTGCAGCAATTTCCCCAGCTCATGGAATGTAGACCGGGATCCAAGGGTCAGGGCTTTATGTAGAAGCCGAATCAGTAGCAGTTCAGTCCTCATGCAAGTATAGTATGGTTTTCTTTGAAGCCTTATTGGAGTTGTTTAGGCCTCGAATTTGATTTATAGGGGTTTGCGTCCTTGGGCGTTTAGAGTTATAGTCCCCGTAAGTAGATAGAATATGGGGTATATGGGGATCTTATTCTAAAATAGCCAAATCCCTATTCTATCTACTTAAGGGGGACTATACACAGGCTTTGGTGTTTTTGGTCTTGGGATGTCAGGATTTTGGCGCGTAGGGCTGTAAACTGACGAGCCGAAACCCTAAACCCTGTATACCCTAAACCCTAAACCCCTAAACCCTAAGCCTTGAAAACCCTAAAGCCCTAAGCCCTAAGCCTTGAAAACCCTAAGCCCTAAGCCCTAAACCTTGAAAACCCTAAGCCCTAAACCCTACACCGCGTGGGTTGAAGGTAGGTTGGATGCCGGCTGCAAGCTGTGAAGCCCATGTTACTAGGAATTAGTCCCTAAACCCTGAACCCCAAACCCCAAAGCCCTAAACCCCAAAACCCTACGCAAACCCTATGCCCTAAACCCCAAAGCCCTAAACCCTTAAATCCTAAATCCCCAGAACCCCTAAACCCGTAATCCCTAGAACCCTAAACCCTAAACCCCTAAAACCTAAACTTTTCAAACACCACAGACAGAGCTCGGGCCCCTCATGACTTCCTCAACAAGCCAAGGGTGCCCAAGCCTCCCCCCCTCTTGAAAGCAGCTGTGCTCCTGCGAATGAGGGTTTAGAGTTTTAGGGTTTAGAGCTTTAGGGTTTAAAGTTTTAGGGTCTAAGGTTTTACGGTTGAGGGTTAAGGGTGTTAGGGTTAAGGGTTTAGGGTTTAGGGTTTTAGATGGGGTTAGGGTTATAGGGTGTAGGGCTTAGGGCTTTGTAGGGATCATATAGGGATCATGGAAATTGGTCATGACTTCGTACAGTTTTCAGGGCCTAGGGACTAGGGTTCATGTGCTTTTCCTGGGATGCATATGGATCTTTACATGATTGCATGAGCAGCGCATGTGGTATTGGTTGTTGAAACTTCAGGGTTTTCTACAAGGTTTGGGTGCTTCTAGAAGGTGATGTTTGCTGATCTGCTGGGGGTTTGCCAAAGGGGTTTTGCGGGGGCGGGGATTTCAGGATCTAGGGCATCTAGGGAAAGTGTGGGTGAAGTGATTATCTCTTAAAGCCAGTGCATGTATTAGGGGTCCCATGTAGCAAGGCCATGTGGATGGACCAAATCCTGCATGATACTACCTATACCAGAATTCCCAGGACTTAGGTATAGAGGGTCATGCAGGATTTTGTGCATCAGCCCCAAACCCTAAACCTAAACCCTCAAACCTAAACCCTAAACCCTGAACTCCAAAAACCAAACCCTAAGCCCTAAGCCCTATATTCTATCTTGTTGGGGAGATCTTGGGGGGTTTTGGCCTGGGCCTTGGTGTTGGCAGCCCGGCGCTCTTCAGTCATCAACCTGGACAGGATGTTCCCTGGCGTGGAATACCTGGTCGCATGGACCCTACATGTATAGTCCCCCTTAAGTAGATAGAAAGTGTCTTTGGGTACTCGTATATTACAATAAGATCCCCATATACCCCATACTCTATCTGCTTAAGGGGGACTATATGGCTGTGTCAGGGCCTTTTTGTGCCAGAATTGGTTTGCGCGAGAATTCCAGCCATGTTCGCCGAATGTATTGTGGCGGAGGCTGTTGCCTTCGAATTCAACAGGGTGTTGCACGCCCTTGCCCTAGGAATTGTGGGGATCACCATGTGCCGCGCAGGTCGAACAACAATCAGCACACATGGCTGTGAGATGTTCGTGGAGCCTTGGATGAGTAGCCTTACTTGGCAGCTGCTTTGTCATGACATCTCTGGGTGGGGCTGCTGAAAAACAAAGAGCATTTATCATTGCAGGCTCGGAGCCAGCGATTGATTTTGAAATCAGGGTTGAGCATGGATGAGCGCAGCGTTGGCTGTGCCTAGGCTGCAAGATCTTCTGTCCAAATGTTGGTGCTGCCCAAGCTACCTGTCCGTTCGGCGAAACATTACTGACCGTCAGACATGGATGAAGGGTCGACGCGGGGAGGCTGGCCCATACGTGAGAATGGAACCAAGCTGATTGAGAGCGTGCTGGTTTGCTTCCATGCCGCATCAGGGAAGCAATTAAATATGTCGGGGGAACAGAGAGGCACGAGGGTGGGGCACCAGGAGAGCGACCCCTAAGGGTCCAAGTACCTAATAATTATATACTTACCCAAAACCTGTACTAAAAGTACTATTACCCAAAACCCAAGTACCTAATTGTTGGGTACATGGACCCTCTGGGTACTGTTCTCAATAATCATGGTAAACTTTGCCAGGAAGGAATGGGGGAAAAATCAGAGCCACACTTTGAAATTTTATCGCGTTCTCAAAGAAATCTTTGCCCAAATATCTTGAAAATCATGACCAGGCCAGTTAAATTTCCACCCAAATTCCCACTTTAGGGTTTAGGGTTTAGACCCTAAACCTTAAACCCTAAACCTTGGAGAAATGGCACCAAAAAAAAACTTGAGACTCCAAACCTTACCCTCCTCTATGCTGAAGCAGGCTGAAGCAACAGATGCAAAGCACAGCGACCTGAACCAAAAGTCCTGGAAGTACCTGAAGCGCCCCCTAAACCCTAAACCTTAAACCCTAAACCTAAAACCTAAACCCTAAGTCCTTCTGAAGCAGGTTCCACTTGTTTTTCCATCTCATTCCCCATCTTTCTAGGCTTAGGGCTTAGAAGTTTAGGGTTTAGGGTTTAGAAGATTAGGGTTTAGGGTTTAGAAGTTTAGGGATTAGGGATTAGGGTTTACAAGTTGAGAGTTTAGGATTGTCCTCGAAGCCTAGGCCCTTGAGCGCCCTTTGAACCCTAGATCTGTCCCTCGCGCTATCTGGTAGTTTGCGAAATTGGGGGGGGCTTAAGATAGAAAGCAACATACTATAATCTGTATTAGACACCCCAAAAAAGGGACCCCGAATTCCCTAAACCCTAAACCCTATACAACTTCTCTAGAAGCCCTAAACCTCCTATATAAACTCTACAAAGCCTAGATACGTCCCGAATTCTATGTGTCTCTGCATGGCATACCCTCCCAGATCCTAGACCCTGAGCCCCTGAATCCCTAAACCTTAAAGCCCTAAACCCCAAATTCCTAAACTCATAACCCTACAACCCTGAAACCCTAAACCCTTAATAGTAGTCTCCATGTTTTTTCCACTCCTTCATTCCCAGCTAACCTAAGGTAACTCTAAAACCCTCAACCCTATATTACCTTTTTTTTGCCCCTATAGAACCCCATTTCAGCCCCTATATCCCCTTTAAAGGGAGGTAAGATTAACCCCTCAACTTCAAACCTAAAGTCTACATCCCCAAGCCCCTAAACCCTAACTCCCTAAGCCCTAAATCACTGAATCACCAAGCCCTAAACCTTAAATCACCAAGCCCTAAACCCTCAATCTTCAAACCCTAAATGACTAAACTCTAAAAACCCTAATCCCTAAATCCCTACATCCAAGGCCACCCCGAAGCACGGCTTCTTTTCCTGGCCGACTGGCCCGCTGCTTTGGGGCATCCCGACCGCCCTCGAAAAGGGTTTAGGGTTTAGGGTTTAGGGCTTAGGGTTTAGGGTTTAGGGTTTAGGGTTTGGGGTTTAGGGTTTAGGGTTTAGGGTTTAAGGTTAAGGGTGGATGATGGAAAAGAAAATGGAAACTACAGTATAATGGGTAACATAGGGAATATAGGGGTTATGTAGTTATATATAAGGAGGGTCTTCATGGATAGGGTTCTGGGGTTTTGGGTTTAAGGGTTTAGGCTTTAGGGGATTTAGGGTGTTGGGAATTTAGGGTTTGGGGGTTTAGGGCTTGGGAATGATTTAGGGTTTTAGGATGATTTAGGGTTTGGGGATTAAGGGTTTTTATCAGATTAGGATTTACAGGTATAGGAAGAAGTGGAGTTTAGAATATGAAAGCTGTGGGTTGAGGTTTGCGGGCCATTGAAGAGGTTGCGGTTCAGGAGGTGTTCAAGAATTAAGGAGTTTAGGGGTTAAGGGTTTAGGGTCTCCTTGGCTGGGAGCCTCTACAATCGGGATTATACTACCTTGGAGTCGGCGCCCCTACTGTAGAAGGAAACTCGAGCTGATCGGTTTAGCGCCGAAGGTCTAGGACTTTTAGTGGAAGGTTGGGGTATGGGCATGTGTCAAAATCAGGGTGCCCATATACTCCTCTAAAGCCCCCATGAGACTGAAACTCTCCGAAAAGGAGCTGCGGCTGTGCATCACCACCCTAAACCCTAAACCCTGTGCATCAACCCGCAAGAATGGCCTCGTAGAGGTTATGTGGGCCATCATTTGGTTGGGACTCGGTTCAGTGTTTAATGTGGACCCGAGACCCCTCCCCTAAATAGGGATCATAATAGGGATCCATATATTGAGGCCTTTAAAAAGGAGGGGGACTATTAATCACGAGTCTACATTAGCGTTTAGGGGTTTAGGGAATGCGGGCAAGAAAACAAAGAGTTGTTAGTCCTAAGCCTTAAGCCTAAAGGGCTTCAAGGTATAGGGTTTTAGGGATTTAAGGATTTTGGGTTTAGGGTTCAGGGTAAGCCCCCAACGCTAGAACTACACGGTTAAATTACAAGAAGTTCATCATATCCGGCCCACTTTCAATCCTGTTCTCCAAAAGACCATATGAGCTATCGTGTAAACTCCTGCTATCCCCCAAAAAACCTTATGGTAGTCCCCTAAATAATCTCTTATATAA